>SJJU01010180.1:0-16392 GCA_012932125.1 Conopomorpha cramerella | reverse complement strand
TGGGAAGCCAACGAGACATACACTAGTAAAAGTTATAAATTAAAATAAAACTTAACAAAAAACATGGTAAATGCTGACTCACTTACAGGCTAACACAGAAAGACAGTGTATAATTATTTAATTACATTAAAAGAAAAAAATAATAATAATATAAGTGTAAAAATCCTACTTATCTAATGCACAATAATTACACAAAAAAATAATAAATAAATGCCAAAACAACAATAAAACCAGTAACACAATTTAAACACAATATAATGTATATTGGCAATTTTTCTCTGCTGTTATATAAATGGTATTATACATATAAACCTTCCTCAACAATCACTGTATCTACTAGAGAAAACCGCTGCGTAATTTTAAAGATCTAAGCATACTAATAACAGACAGCTGGAAACGACTCTATTTTATACACCTATTTCTATTTTAGCTGATAGAAGCCTTTTCGATAGATTTATTAAAGTTTGTATATTTATCTCTATTCGCAGTATTTTACTAACCGTCTTTGTTTTACTACCGCCAAGTTTCAATCGACGCGAATCAAAATTCGTCTCACAACCCCAGGTTCAATTGCAATAAAAAAAAAATGGTCTCGCCCGCGCCCCCTCGTCTGTCAACTCCCTAACGCATACATCTTCATTTTAGAAGAGAGCACACACCCCGTCATTACCACACATGCATCCGTGTGTTTGAACTTTATGGAGAGTGTATGGGCACACCGTTGGCTGGATGTTTGACCTTTGTTCTCCCCTACAATACGTTGTTGTATGGTGATACAATTGTTTCGGACTTAATACAAAATGTCGCAAAAAATGTGGTTGTCGGTTTTGGGTTTGTCAGAATAATAATAATATAATAGTAAGAGAATTATGGTTAATTAATATTGGTTCTATAAGAATTTATAAGTAATTTGTGCCAAAACATGCATAATTTTCTATCTAAAAAAGCATTATGCCAACTTTAATTTAAACGACGCAAGAAGTAACCAGATTAAATTTTATTGCATGCTAGAGGCAAAACAGTGGAGCCGTTGAAGTCGGCCTACCTTAAACTAGTGTTGTTTAACTTCAGAATAATATATCATAATACATTAGACTCGTTTATGATCCTTGTTTTTATGATAAGAAGACATTCAAAAGACATTTTTCCAACAGCAAAATGATGTAGGAACATTTTGAGGAAAAATAAAAAATACATTTTATTGGGTGAATGTCACTTATTGAAATCTTATAACCGAAGGATGTGTTTTTGTAATATAATAATAAATTTGCGTTTTCTTATAACAGACTAACTGACCCGAAAAACGTTGTTTTGCCAATATAAATCATTAACAGTGAATCCTTACTGTTATATGTATGTAGATATTCATATAAACCTCAGGAATCGTCTATCTATTAAAGAAAACCGCATCAAAATACGTTGCGAATTTTTCACATAGGTACAGACAACGGAAGGCGACTTTGATTTTTTACGACTTATTGATTGATAATATTTTCTTATTCACTTCCTCGTACCAATAGAAAAATGTGCATAATGTCATCGAATCTGCAGTGGCAGGGAGCGATTCGTTTAAGGTGCAATAAATCCCCATCTCGGGGTAGAGCCGACCTATTACAGGGGGCATCCGAGCGTATTGCGTCCTGGGGGACCGCATCGCTGGGGCGGTTCGCGCCCCCGAGGAATTATCCATTGTGTTCTCACTGGAAGTGTTAATGAGTTACGTCAAAATAATATTTATTGTGTATCTTGTTGCGATTCTGCCAGTGATTCATTTTCAACTTTATGGGGTACGGTGTGCTATGTAAATTTGAAAATTGTGCAACTTTAATTAGCTAAGATGATGAAGACGTGTACTGGATTTTAGTGTCGAATATTCGTTTGCAAGCGGTTTTAGACCTACGCTACACGTATTTCTAACGTTGTAGGAAAATAACAGAAAATATTTCATGAATATTATGTAAGTAGGTGTGTGGACTCTAAAATTTACAAGTTGGGATAAAAGCCTAATGAAATATCCCATGCCATACTCCATGTACAGTCTTACATTCGCTGCATAGCTTCACGCCTGTTTCCAAATCCATAATTAATCCTCATTGTTAACAATAATTAATATAATAGTGATTTTAAGAGATGGCGATCTTGCTGTAAAATATAAATACACCTTTTACAAGTATATTTTAATACAACAATATAATATGTCATTACCCTACCTTATTGGTGATTTCCAATGACAGATGTCGAATATTACACGTCGACAAGGGGGCAAGTGACTATAGCTACGATACTGCAGCAGACTTGGAGGCTAGTCGTTGTCATGGCGATGCGTGTGCGATTTCCATTATTGTTATGCATTTTTGTGTGACACTCGGGGGAGATATTAATTTCAATGTATTTTCGTTTAATCCTTGTTTGTTTTCCAAATATCTGTGTGAGTAAATATATACAGTTGGAATACTATTTATAATACACTCTTTTAAGTACACCGTATTTATGAATATTTTAAAGATCGGTGCAGAAATATTTTCAAAGCTGACCTAAGAAAAAAGTTAATTATAAAAAAATATGTTATATTCACCAGTAACGGTGTTATTATAATCAGACGAACAAAATCAGAATCAAAAAGTTAAGTTACCGGCAACGGAGCCATATTCATCGTCTAATAATTAAGTCACTTATTGCAAAAATAAAACAAGATCTCTACCGCTTTGGTCGTTTCCCGAGACCAAACATCTCAGTTCGCGGTATTTTCTTTGGTTTCTTTTTTCGAACCCAGCACTAATTAATTGCCTTGACTGCCAGCGTTTTAGCCATAACAAAAAAAAAATGGTCCATTTCATAATATCGCGTAAGTCTACGCTAAATGGAAGCTGGCCGGCTGGAGATGTTAACGTCATAAAGAAAAATAAATGTTGTCCGTACGTGAGGCTCTTCGCGAACCAACTTTTGGTGAAACCACCAGCCGAGCTTTGTCCTTTTCACTTTTAAGTACCTATCACACCAGTACCATGGCTAAGGTATACGTTTGTCTTTCAGCTCGCAGAAAATTTTGGCATACGAGGTCATGTAAGACACGTTCAGTTCACAATGTCCGGAAAATGGACCTTTTTGTTAGCTGCCTGGTCAAATTACTAGGTCGGTGAAAGCTTCCGCCGAGTGATAGATAGCTCATTCTGTCAAAATAATGGCGGGAGCAAACGCGCAGGAAAATAACGATAGTGTTCATTACTAGGTTTTGTGTTCGAGTGGATTGAAAGTATTGGGGTTGCTGTTGGAATTAATGTTACTTAGCCCGGATAGGCTCCTCGTATATTACAGCTATTGTTGAACGTATACTGTTTGTTAGATGTTAATTTAGCTCAGGGACGGTACAAAACAAATAGTACATTTGCAGCATTTTGAAACATTTTTAAAATAACGTAAAACATTTGTCTCCGTGACATAATCTTACCTTCCTACGTACTCTAACTTTTTGACAGTTGACAAATTATCCCGTTAAGAATAAGGGGATAGGAAAATGTAATTCGGAAATTTGAACATGTGATTTAAGCGAAGTTCACACAGAAAGCGGTGGGGCGTGTGCTGCTCGGTGGATATCGTGTGTGCATGCCCTAATGCCAATTTGCATATTACAAAAAGTGGGTACGTCGTCACTTCCTCCCTTCGCCTTTTAAGTGTGTCATAAGCAGAGATCGCAAATTCTGTGCGAAATTCATTGAAGTGTCACATAAATACATAACTATTTCTCATTTCAGTTTTATATTCTCAGGTTATCTGTTTTAATAATTGTTTGATAATTGAGGCCTGAATAATGTGTGTATATGGTATTTTAATTTCATTGTCGCTTGCAATTACGTACCTAATCAGTAGTCAGAATAAACGTGGATAAGACTCGTGTGCGGCTTAGGATATATAACAAGTTAATATTTGATCTAATTTACAGGTAGCTTTTTTAACACAATGAACACGCGTTTGACCACCATCCTTCCTGATGTTAAGCAGCGATGTGGTCATACCCGACTATGTGTTTTATGGTTAAAGAAAAATTGTTTTGAAACCCATATACAAGAAAGTGTTTGTTAAAAAGTACCTATACATTTTATAAGTAGAATGTATTTATTTATTTATACAGGCACATCAAAAATATAAATATTTAGCAATACAATATAATATTAACTTAACTAAATTCTAGTATTTACATCAATAATATTTTTATATAACACTAGTTGTAACTTTATTAGGTAATGAATTACTACATAATTAAAAGCACTTTACGTGCATTATATTTTTATCAAGTAGGTAAACTAACATAGCAAAGACTCACAAATATAAAACAAAATATTCAAAGTATTAATATATTAAAAGGGGCGACGTGGTGATGCTCTCTTTTAAAAAAAATCATAACTTTTACACACAAAATATAAACCTACAAAAAAACTGATAAGATTTTTTTTTTACAAATATGTATACAACCAACTTTGGGTTCCTTCCCATTAAAAAAATATTCTCAAATTCCGATCCAAACTCCTACTCTGCTCTAAAAAACAATATGCGTTATACATAAAAAAACAACGCGTCGACTTCGCCTTATCCGTTTTTCGCAACAATGCAACACAGAACTCAATTCTAACATAATTCAAACTGGTATGAACCCTAACAACTCGACCTTCAGTTTATCTCAAACTGTTCAAAATTTAAACAACTTCATAACAACTAAAGTAAATTCCCTCTGAATATTTGAGTCCTTATTCAATCTCAATTTGAAGACAAACTAAAGCTATGAAGAAGTCATGGATCGATGTGGAGTTTCAAATTTCTTAGTAGAATAAGCGTCGTCGCTGAAGGGTGAATGTACGGGAATACCTATCTCTATATTTCATCAAATCTTATCCAACCGCACAGTTTAGCTTTTACTTGCTTGAATTCCACCCGAAATGAGAATTTGGTAATTACATTATGGTAATATCTAGTTCTAAACTTACTTTTCTCATATTTCCCAGCGCAGAAGTGAGTATATTTCAGCAGAAAAATGTCGTGATTTAAAAATAAAGATTCATGGATGAAAGGTGCCCTGAATGAACGTACCTGCACTTGAACTTGGTTGTTTGTGTTGATCGGTTACTAAACAAAGTTTAAGTGTCATGTTTGAGCGAAATTATATCTGCTGAGTGCTGGGTAAACCCAGCAAAACATTGTTTGCTTAGAATTCATTTTTCATGCCCGAAAACACGGGTGGAAAGATGTTTTCTAAAAATTAAACCTAGCTAGATCGATTTATCGCCCCCAAATCCCTCTACATACCAAATTTCATGAAAATCGGTGCAGCCGTTTCCGAGATTCCAATTATATATTATATATATACAAGAATTGCTCGTTTAAAGATAAAGATTAGTTCACACACCACAAGGTGTGTGAACCCTATAACGGCGATGGGCTCACCCCCTGTCACGTTGGGTTAAATACGCTTGGTGAACCGTGGGCATTTGCTTATTAAGCAAGGGCCTCTGCCTACCCCGCTTTGGGATTAAAAGGCGTTAAGTGTATTTATTTATTATTTTTATTAATGCTACTAACTGACCCGGCAAACGTTGTTTTACCAACATGCATTATTAAAAGTGTTTCTCTGCTATTTATTATATGCATGTATTATAAATCTTCCTCTAAAACCGAATCAAAATTCGTTGGGTAGTTTTAAGGATCTAAGCATACATAGGGACAGATAGCGGAAAGCGACTTCGTTTTATACTTTGTACGTATATTCATTGATATTGCTGTTTAATTTTGTCTTCCTTTATTATAGCAAAATATATAACATTTATTTGATTAAATCTTGAACTCTATACTATAAAATGTCATGATTTCTGTATAAAAAAATAATAATAAAAAAGCACTTGCACTTAGCAGTCATAAAGAGATAGTCAAATTCGGTCTAATTTAAATGTTTATTTCTATAACACTAGCGAATATGTTGTTAGATTTCCATTTGCCATTTCTTTAGTCTTACTTGTCTCTTAATACGAAACTCCAGCTTTGCTTTGACTTAATCTTGCCTCTAACGGGAAGATTTCTAAAAAAAACAATCTGTCAAAGATAAATCATATATTAATGAAACGCGCACAGACATTGTAACTCAATATTGTTCACCAGGCGCGAATATAATTAAAGACAAGCTCGAGCTTACCTTTGTTATTTTTATGACGAGCTTGTCTTTGATTATTTTCGCGCCTATATACCCGGTAAACAATATTCTGTCAAAGATAGTTCAAAACTTGAAGTTGAAAGAGATGCAACAAATTTATTCGTTCGGCTTCGAACTCACTCTTTAGTGGTTGTTGTTTTTTTACATCATAAACTCATCGTCACATAAGTATAGAATCTGTCAGAAAAAGCAAAGTTAGAATTCTGTGCACCGATATTTTAACCGCCATTTCAAACGTCAATCAGGACATTTTATCGAAGTTTGAAAATAGCGTTCGGTAACAATACGAGTAAACGGTCGATCGTTTCGTTCGAGTATTTCGTACGTCGCCAACAGCAGATATCTTTGTCAATGACATTGTATGTGAACATCTAGACGTGCTTATCTCGTGACGAGCAATAAATAGGACTTTACGGCACTGTAATATTCCCCAGAACTCAAATAAAAAGGGCACATATTTTATATTAAGTGGCAATTTAACCGCAATCTGTGTGATTCCCGTCAACCGTTCGGACGTGCTTGATAGCTACATTGACCTTTGAAATTAGCGCAACTCGACGGCTGAAAGACATCGTAATCTTTATCATACCTACTGTAATAATAATAATAATAATCGTGGAATATTACGGTATAGTAAAAGTCAGGCAATTTTACAAGAGTATTGACAGTTTTTTATGAACAACATAATATGTCGGCGCTGATAAAAAGAAATAATAATCGTATTATAGAGGAATCTCAACGGAACAAAATTTACAGTATTGGATTGCAAGAGTATACAGTCCACTCCACACATCCAAACCATAATTTAAAAAAATGGAAGATTTATCAATATTCATTCCGAGTTTGTCAGTTTATCTTACCGTGCATATCCACCAGCGAATCATGAACAAGAAAACATATTTGACACGGGCCTAGTGATCTGGGGGCCAAGTCTTCTGCGCTCTGGTAGTAGCATGGCTCTGGTATGACATCGTAGCGGCAAACGATGTTCATTGCTAATTTAGTTACTATCATTTCACTGTCGTCCGTAGTAAAACAGCGATGCACATCCTTTGCCGCTACGATGCCAGAGCGATGCTACTACGACAGCGTAGCAGACTTGGCCCCCTGGTTATTTATTCGTGAAGAATTATGTGTCAAAAAAGTTTTTTTTTAATTATTTGTCCGGTGGAAACGTAGGGTTAAAATATCAATACCACAGCCATAAATTGTAAGAAGGCCGAGATATTCGTATTCAGATTGCGCTGAAAAGTATGATCTTCTATTTTGGAGTCTTTATTTTTTATTGAGCACAGTTGCTGTGGTGTGCTTACACTACGGTCTATTTTTTTATCACTATGAACAAGCGTTTGATCACCATCCTACCTGATGTTAAGCAGCGATGTGGTCTACGGTCTTAGAGAGTAGGAAGGAAAAGGAAAACATTGTGATGAAGCCCGCATACCACAAGGTGTGTGAACTCTATAACAATTAAATACTGCCTAGTAAGTGCCTCTACCTATCCCGCTTTGGACATAGAAAGCGTGAGTGTATTTCCTTTATTATTTATTATTAATGAAATAGAATCAAGTTTAGACAGCAAATGGATACAAGGCAATTAAGTAAACAATAGTACTGTATTGGATTTCTATTACGATTTTATCTAACAGTAAAGTTCGCTCGCGGCTATAATGTGATTGCATCGCCCCAAGCAACATCGTGCAGCTCGAGGCTTAGGCACAGTGCTTTAAACACAGTAATATACTTTCATATTCGCAATCCCCAAAAAAAGGTGTACAAAGCCTTAGGATCGTAAGGACCACATCTAGCATAATAAGGAGTTAAGAATGTTAAAATGAACTTTCAGTTACAAGTTGCTAGCTTATAGCCTAAAAAATCTAACCCCCTTACCAATAAACGCATTGTCACTTACACAACGGTTATTATCCGTATTTGACATACAACTGACAAGTTAAGTTGGGCTTTGTATATCTTGCAAATAGCAATTCCGCCATTATTAATTAAATGTCAAGATTCCATAGTCGGCTCTATTTACATAACCGATCACCATGGGGGCCCGGTAAGTAACGAATAATACACTATGTACCGAAGCATGACTTCCTTCTTAAAGCTACGTCCGCACAGTCAGGCGACTTACCCAATGCCCAGAGACTAGCGAGTAGCGAGTCACCTTGTCACCCAGCTTGTACCATAGTGTAACGAACATTCTAGACTGTTCGCGACCGGTCGCACTGCGCGCTTGGCGTGTATCAAAGCAAACATTTTTTTTTTGTTGACGAGGGTGAAATCCTCATGGACAGCCGGCGCTTTGGGAACGGCGACAGGATAGTGTCAGACATCTACTGACTAAAACCCCCACGATGGCCTTCATTTATCGCTGGTGCTGGGTTGGTCCTGGGCACCCAGAGGACATTCTTCAGGGCCCAAGCAAACAAACCTGTTTGATTTTTGTCACCAGGCGCGAGAAGAAAAAATGGAGGCCTTAGCGTCGTTAGCCCTCTACTAAGCGATCTGCCACGGAAACCACCTTCCAGTGCGACTACCGTGTTCCGCTGGGATGGAAGCCACACGCTTTAAGCACTAAAGGTGCCTGGCTATGTGGATGTAGCTTTAATTCTATCTAGTGGTTGTCACAATTACTAGATAGCAATATCTATCTAAATCTGCCCTTTCGCTTAACGTAAACAATATTAGTTTAAGATGTCATTTCCAAAGATCTGTCCACCACACTAAGCATAAAATACGTGAGCCTATGTTTCGTTTGCTTTATTTAGCATGTGCCTATTCATGAAATATCTCTTTGCCGGGATTTGAATCGAAACAACGGGAACAAATTGTCCTGTCTGCAATGGGGATTTCAGTTTATTTGTGTAGAATTAATTCGACGACCTAGGCAAATTGTATCGCTGGGCGCACTCGCTGTCACCTGTCACGGCCTATTGAAATGCTTGACATACACATGCATGCAACTTCACTCTCACTCATACACATACACACGCACACATGCACGGTATTTGTACATTGATGGGGCTGATTCTATTTGTGACGTCATCATCGCTGCATGGATGGGATTTATAAAATGCACGTAATAATTATTTGTTACGCAGCAAGTTCATAAAGTTCCAACCAAAGATCTGAAAATCCGGTCTTTTATACGCTAATACGAGGAAA
This sequence comes from Conopomorpha cramerella, assembly GCA_012932125.1. Classification (NCBI taxonomy): domain Eukaryota; kingdom Metazoa; phylum Arthropoda; class Insecta; order Lepidoptera; family Gracillariidae; genus Conopomorpha; species Conopomorpha cramerella. The sequence continues at coordinate 7,025 of SJJU01010180.1, read as the reverse complement.
CTTTAACAATTTCACGAACTTTGATACGTGAAATAGGAAGTGAACATAGACGAACTTTTCATAATTTATATAAAGGGGTTAGTGTAGATAGGTATTTTCTTTCACAGATGAATGAAAAAACCCCTGGATGAAATGGCCGGTTGTGTGTGCTTATCATTTTTATATAGTTATGTGATACTTTTTTAAAAGTTTCGATGGTAAATTTGTCGTTCACTAAATCCATAAAGCCTAAAACCTACTGATTTAACCAAAGATGAAAGAAACGAGAAATTGTTCCGTAAGCCATGTTTTACGGTGCTGTAGATTTTAGAACTGACAGCGGAATTAATAATACTTTTAAATATGATCTGGGTTTGTTAAACACATCCGCGACCCAGAATATCTGGGACCGTACAGTCGAGGACAGACTAGTTTTGTTACAAAAGGACTGAAGTCCCTTGGCTGTTCCGTAAGCCGGGACAGTAACGTGCGAGCGATCATCGTGAAACTTTAGTTGGTGCGAGCTTCACAAATCCCCACCCTTGTCTCCGCCAACGGCAGAGTATCCCACGGTTTTTCCCACGCTAAAACAGTCCTTGACATAAGTGCATGGGTTCTGAAAACACGAACAATTTAACAATTTCCAATAAGGTATTATTTTGTTATTAGTTTACTATTTTCTCAAGAGATGACGCTATGGTGATCGACAATCGAAACGGTAACTAGTATTAACCTCTATGTCATAGAACAAAATGAGTTTCAAAATCCTTCATTGATCAGACGATTTTTTATATTTCCACTAAACTATCCGGACAATAAAATATTACCCTAATAATATTGCTATCATTTATATCGGCTGTCAAATAATATACTTGTTCAACCGGAAATTAAATTTCGAACAGTTGTTATAAACGGTATCTTTTTTTTCTCAATTTATAGCTCTGATTTTGTTTAAGAAGGCTGAAGGAACATTTCGTGAAAGGAAATTGCTTTATTCAGGTTCAGGCAGTTAAGTAGGTATGCACTTAATGGACTATTGGATAAGGAAAATATATAAGTAGGTATTAAAAATACTTATTTTCTTCGCTACGCTTTCAGCGTTTTCCATGAACCTCCTCAATGACTACTTAATAATATTTTTTTATGGTAACCTAAAAGTGAATAAATACAAAATGTTTTGGTCATACTGGAGGTTTTCCGAGCATAGAAAGTACCTCTAACTTAGCTAGTGGCCTCAACCTATAATCCGAAGCAAAGAAAGTTTGGAAAAAACTCCCACATAAAATGCAGCCACCGATCCTAGGCGACACCCATTGAATTTCCATTGGATTGGTCCAGCTTCACTTCGGTATCGTTTGCGATCACAACGCTTTTATTAGTAAGGGTATAAGGTTTATATTCGGACAAGAGCGAGAAGAAGAACATTCAATTGTGTTTCATTTTCATACAATCTATTTTTGGGCTTCTTTGGACGAGAATCTGACTTGCCATGGGAAGTTTGCGGGTTCGCGACCTGCTGTCCTGGTCGTGTACGAATGAAAATCCTATTCTGAGCCTATGTACGCAACCTTATACGTTAAAGGAAAACACCGTGATAAGCCCCCGCATACCATAAGGTATAACGATGATGGGCTCACCTACTAGGGGGTGAGTTATTGAGTTAAATACGCATATACCTTGGGCATTGAAATTAGCTTAGCAAGTCTACCCCGCATCGTATATTTGTGTATTACAATAATTGTTGTATTCAATGTCTTTCAGATTATCAGACGCTCTTTCGCACTATAAAATTTTGCGACACATCAGATCAACAACAAAATTGCATCACCATTTCAGCTTTCTGATTTTCTACACCACACGTACACAACGAAATAACGAACGGATTGTAATTCAATTTTGTTTTCTGTATCAGGTTAACAAAACTATGTTCAGAGCCACAAAAGTGGATTTGTCGTTTTGTCCGGTTATATTTTAATGAGTCACTATAATTTAATATGCCGGGATATGTGAATTAAACGGTCACTTTGATGTTAAACGCTCAATGCGATACATTTATTAATTTAGTATGATAGTTACATAATATTGCCGCCAGCGAGTAAAATTTGTTAAAATATTTTCTTCTTTTTAAAAAAAAAAGTAATGACGTGAGTCTTTCATCAGAGAAGAGCATTTTATATATATGTTTGGTTATGCAGTGTTTGTTTTACTTTAGTATGGATAGCTGTAAGTTAATAAATAAATAAATAAACAATATTTAAAATAGAATATCAACTACTAAGCTTAAGCTTGTAAGCAAACTTGCGTTAGGAAATGTTTGTTAAACAGAAGAATTCAGCTGGGTTGGGCAGCATTTGGGATGTTACGTCGAGTCTTGGAATCAGCGATCCCACAGTGTCTGAAGACAAAGGTCTTCAATGACGTGGACACTGTCGGCACGGCTGGCCCACAAGCTCAAAGTCCCACAATGTGCTATGGAAAGGGCTATGCTCGGCGTTTCCCTGAAGGATCGAATCAGAAATGAAGTGATCCGACAGAGAACCAAAGTCATCGACATAGTTAATCGGTTTAGCAAGCTGAAGTGGCAATGGGCCGGCCATATTAGCAGTAAAACAGATCACTGTTTCGTGCAATTGGAGAGGCCTATGTCCAGCAGTGCACAAATTTGGCTGATGATGATGATGATCGTCTGCGTAACAGTGAGGGAAAAGGGCATAATAAAAAAAAATATTTTTTCGTATCCTCGGTGTCTCACATGCCTCCCCCATTCTTCCCAATTTCGGGCCACCTCACCCATCCCTGGCGAACGGTAACTGTGAATAATTTTTATTCTGAACCTGCCCAAGTCAGTATCCCATTATTACGCTGAAAGAATAATTGCACCAATTTCTAAACAACATAATAAAACACCGATTGTAAATATGAAAACAATTCAAGTCCTCGTGGAAAATTGCATAAACAGATTGGTTAAATGTTTATTCAGTGTTCCGTTTTTATTACTTTGTAGTTTGCATTTACATAGGATGCGGTGGCTTCTTTCGCTAAAAATGAAAGAAAATATATTTTCATAACTGAACGCTGCTGATATGAAATACCTTACCTTCACAGTGTTGAATGATAAAAAAATGGAAATAGACACTCAACTACGTGTCCTAATTAAAATAAAATATCCTCTATAAATTTTTTTTGGCATTGATTAATTCCGGGGACACGCTATCTTTACATAAATCAACAAAGGGTGGAAAAATCGCGATTAAATGTGGAGGTGGAATTAGGAGGGTGAACAATATTTTACAACGTGCCTATGGCAGACTAGAAACCACCTGGGAAATACAGAAAATGACAATCGGCCAAGTCGTTTTCTAGGAGTTGATTGCAAATACGATATACCAGAATTTTATGTTAATCGATATAAGGAATTGTAGAAATTTACCTGGAAGTTTCGAATAATTGTCCTCTGAAATATTTTGTAAAAGCTTGTATGATCATTTACTATTGAAGACACTCGAACTTTTAGTTAGGCAGGTAGTAATTCAATTAAAATTTTATTTATTTGCATTCCACAAAAATTGTCAATTTACATTACTTTAACCAATGGAAGGACCAATGGAAGGTACATGACGACATTGTGGATCCTCACGGGCACAGCAAAACATATGTAAATCACATGCAAGAAAGTATCTCTATATAAAATTTTATGTATTTAAGCTAGGTTCACATTGATGCCGTTTATCGGAAAACAAAAAACAAAGTTTTCTTTTACCACATCGGTTATTTATAGACAAACACAAATATGTATCATACATTGAGTAAGCAAGATTAAGCACAACGAAGGAATGCTAAAGGGCGTCGTTTGATGTCGGTGTACTCGCAACGCCCATGCGAAAAAATCTCTAAAAGAATCTAAATTAAAGTACGCTAGATTCGTAGAAGATTTCCACATTAAAAATTCAATACAAGTCGCGGCTCTTCTGTTATGAAAATTGGATTGTCAACTCTTGAACGCAATTTTGTAGTCAAGAGCTTTGTTACCTTTTCAAATGTGAAGATGAACAGGTCAGATTAACGTAGCGTTTGTCGTCGTACGGCAACCGGCCGTGTTGAAACGAGGAAAATGTCGTGCTGTGATCTTCAGGAAGAGAAATTACATTGTTGTAACAAACTCATAACGTAGACATTAAATTTTTATTTGAATATTCTTCCTTGCGTTGACAATCGCTAAGGTGACCTTTGATTTTTCCACTTGAGTATCATGAACTGGTATTAGATTCTATTTAACCTAAAGGAGTAATGTATTTGTTAGGAAATGTGTTATATACAATTGGAAAGGTATATGTGGTACCTATTTAATAAGCAATTAACCAAAATTTTCACCGTAACGTATGGAATCTACTTCGTTATGTGAACTGTGAGAAATTTAAACGAAACTTCTTACGTTGTATTGTTTCTGCTGCGTATGAAATTCAACCGCTTAAGGTTTCTTCTACTTTTGACGCTATCCTCCCATCTTACGAATAAAGGGTGTACCTACCTTTTACAATTGTTTCCATGGGAAAATGTGCTTCATTCCTATTAATCAGAACTAAAAAAACACGTAATATTTCCATGAAAACAAATGTAAAGTTGGCGTACCTTTACACTACACTTTATTCGTTTGACGGCAGTATTATAATAATTTTGACAACAGTTGGCGGTACAAATATTATCGTGTTTTAGCAAAAAGGTATTTACTGAAATTCTCATAGGAACGGGATAAAACCACATTACCACCATTATTACAATAGTTTAATTGTTGTACGTGACCAAACTTGACGCTCCATTATTCTAAGAAGCAACATAATTAATTACATTAACAGGACATACTTATTTTCTACTAAGAAATTTAGCACTAACTTATTTCTATTTTTGTTTTTCCACTTGATACGGAATCGGAGAATGATTCTGACGGAGTAAGAAGATACTGAGATTTCAGTTTACGTATGACGTACGGTTCAATGAATTTTATTTAGAAATCAGATACCTATGTCTAGGCTACTGAACCGCGATTTTGGGAAAAATAATCCAATTTCATGAAAATAAATATTCTTTTTTTACACTTTGACGTGGAACTTGATATATTTAGCTTCAAATTCGATTTACAAAAGCTCCGGTGATTGCAATTTGTTCCGAAGTTAAGGAATATTGGGTTCCGACACCCATTGTATGTGGACCGCCTTTGAGTGGGATTTTTTTCCGAGCACTTCGAATAGCACAGCTATGATGTAGAATAGAAGAATTTTAAAGAAAAAAGAACCGACTTCAGCCAGTATTAGCCGTCCGTCGATACATTTTTTTAAAGTTCCCCTCGAATTATCAGGTTTGTCATCATCATGTCCTTATCATGGGACCACCTTGTAAATAACTTCTTAGCAACAACAAAAAAAATCATAATAATCATAAACGCATTCATCATTCATCAGAGTTAATCGCGAAACAACATAAAAAAGCATAATATATACGGTCCAATTGAGTATCGAATTAACAATTTCATACAAAGTTTACGCTATGATATGGTATACACCTTTCTGAATTATAAGGAAGCGATCTTCATTGTAGACCGCAGAGAAGTTAACTCCAGACAGGTTGGACAAAATGCTTGCCGGTTTGCAAGAAAAGAATTGAAAATAATGCAATATTATGCCGAAATCTATTCAAATCTTCACATAAACGAGCAATCTTTCACATGTCTATACGCATCAGTAGGCAAGTCCCGCGTTTGCTTTATAAATAAAGTACCTACATATAACTGTGTAGGTTTTTCCATGCGAAATGCTTGTAAATACACACCTGCCTACCTCATTCCCGATTCATGACGTAATCCTCAAGGCGAAGGTTCAAGTTTTCATATTATTTATGTCCGTAAACGTTACCCGATTATTGCTTGTTTACACCTTCTCCCTGAGTGCCATTTCCTTAGAAAAAAAATGGCGTCAGAAATATTAACATTCATGATTAAAGCAAACTACGTTGTGTGTATATTACTCTTAATTATATTAGACTCCTTTAGCTCTAAAGAGATGCTAGACATACTACTGTTACTGCATTATACGTCTATACCAATATTATATATAGGAAAGGTTTGATATTTTGCTTGTTCGTTTGAATTGAATAGGCTCCGAAACTACTGGACAGATTTGAAAAAATCGTTCACTGTTGGAAAGTTAAAATATAGGCTATATTTTATCCCCAAATTCCCACAGGAACGGAAAAACGCGAGTAACACCTCGAGGTACAGCTACTTTTATATATGAACATATTTATACATATATAAATATAAGGCTGGCGTATATGACGACGTCTGTCAAAGGTAAAATAACTCGGAGAAGGGTCCACTCATTTACTTGTTAAGTCATAAAACACAGAGCGGCGGCTTTCCTGAAGTTTATGCCAAAACTTATTCTTACCTCAAACATTGCGTTTCCACGGGGCATACATTCGTACTATAACATGTTAGACATATATGCATCTACACTAGTTATCCCGACCACCTGGCTAGATTACTAGACCCATGTCAAAAATGCTGTAGTGCGAGTGTTTGTTTAGGGTAAAGAACATAGATAAAAAATCTGCCTAACAGAAATTATAGGTAATGATATCTTTAATCATCGCACACGTCGAAAAAACGGGTACTCATTGCGAGCAGCACTAGCAATGTAGGGTGATCTTCGTTGTCAGTATTGAATATATCTTTAAAGAACAAAGGACCTACTTAAACTAGTAAAATTTGACAGATGTGTGGTTTTCTCATGGATGCCGTTGTCGGAACTGAACCAAATTTATATGGGACCAAACTTGAGACAACAGCTTTCAAACAAAAAATGAATCATCCAAATCACCAGTCAAAAGTTTTGAGGTAACAAACATTTCGACGGTTTGAGTACCTTCTCCTTCGGAGCGTCTGTAGTCCAGTTGGTTGAGCGTCTGTAGTCCAGTTGGTCGGACACTTGGCTTGTAACCGGGAGGTCCCGGGTTCGAGTCCGGCTACTGGACGTGTACCAATGGGACTCTTT
>SJJU01010177.1:0-10343 GCA_012932125.1 Conopomorpha cramerella | reverse complement strand
AAGACACACAAGTCAAACCAAATAAATATTACCATGAATCCTCCTACGGACAGCAAAAAGCTTATTGTGTTTATCACAAGTGAAGATCCGCCACTAGATGGTTATGTCAATGTAAGTATGAACGTATCCTGTGCGGTAATACGTTGTTTTGACCACGTATGCCAGACCGTAGTAGGGGCTAACGAGTTCTCGAGTGGAGACCGCGTCTCGGCAAACGAAGTGCAGAACGCCCTCAGGCAAGGTGGACTGATGATATGCGCAAGATGACTGGCAGAAGCTGGATGCGAGAAGTCGAAAACAGATCACAGTGGCGTGCAATTGAAAAGGCCTATGTCCAGCAGTACCTACACAAATATGGGCTGATAATGATGATGATACCAGACAGTGAGGTGTAAATATTTTCGGGTGTTCATTTTACGTACTAAGCAAGCATTTAAATTAATATTATTTATCTCTATCTGCTATAGGTATTTAAGTTTAAAATTTTTAGACTATTGATTAACTAAGCAATGTTCGTGTCTTTGTCTGATAGCCGAAACTTCACTTAAGGCGGGTACCACACATTGGCCATATTCGCTCGAAGTTCTACTCTTAAATGCAATGCAAGTGTGGTAGATCAGTCTTCGGACGTTTACAGTCACGTGCATAAACATGTGCATTGGATATATTATCGTGCATATAAAATAGTGGCAAAACTGTAAGGAACACTGCTTTTAAGAGGGTTAGAGGTATTGTACTCTTGGACACTGCATTTTAAGGAAAACATAATGAACTGTGACAATTTTAATTACTTGATACATTCTATGATACAGACTTTGAAAATTACATAATGCTTTTGCATAAAATGGAATTTATAGTTTGTTTATTTATTATACGAAAAATTTGACACATCGATCTGTCACTTTGCGAATTTTTGCCGGATTTTCAACAATACAGACGTATGTCCTACTAATATTATAAATGCGAAAGTTTGTATGGATGTTTGTTTGTCCGTCATTCACGCAAAAAGTACTGGACTGATTTTGTTGAAACTTGGCAGCATTGTAGCTTATAAACTAGAATAGCATAGCTATAAAGTATATTGGTAAAACAACGTTTGCCGGATAAGCTAGTAATTTCATTATTAAATGAAATGGACAATTGAAAAGGATCAAATGAGTGTATAATCTACGGCCCAGTATTGTTCTTTTCGAAAATTATCAAATCATTCGTTGAATTAGCGAACGGACTTTAGCTAGAAACTAGCCACTACCAGAAACTAATCATCTATACAATAATTTATACATCGAAGTCTCCATCTATCAGAGTTGACATGATTTATGAGATATAATTTGTCTCCAAACGTGCGCTCCACAAGGGATTTAAGACAACATTTTATGTATGGATGAATAAAAAAAAAGTATTTCATAGATATAAATTAACGACTGTTGTATGGCATTGGTGACCTTGACACCGCCAAGGTGTCATCACGGTCAACCAACCGACGTGAACCTGACGGATGACCCACCATGGTCACTCACCGAAGATCCTACTACCTTAGCGTTAAACCAATATACGTTGGCCTTCGTTTAGAACGATCTCTATACTACTGAAGTGCACAAATACCAAAGACTGTTAAAGTATCGTGTCACAGCGATATAGGTATCTATACCTAATCAATTTCCTCAGTTTAGGGAGTAGGTATAATAGTATAGTAATGTGGTTTTGTGTGTAATTCAACAACGCTGGTTGTTGCTATGACTCCAAACATAACTTGACAAATATGTTTGCTAATTAAACCTTGCTGAGCCGACTATTATCCCATTGTCTTTTGGTGTCATAAAATTACCATAATGTCAACCCACCCCGTTGTTTATTATTAGACAAGACTTGTATGTCGCAACTGGTTTTTCCGAATGAACCAATGTAGTTTCCGGTTTAGCCGCTCGCTGCAATGTGACTAGCAGGCCAAGGCTCGAAACAATAACAGCATTAATTCTTTAAGGAGATAGGTAATGGTTTGTTGGTGATGATGCATGACTTCACACTGAGAGCGCTTGAGGGGGGATTATACAGGATAGCTGAGCTGGCTGTGTTCGCAGTGGATTTTCTGAAGGCTGCGCCGCGGGCCGCATGCTAAGTGCCCGCGCTGCTTGACCTCTCACAGCCATATTAAAACCAGCTGCCGTACCGCCGGGGTTCAGTATTCATCTCGAACATGTATCTCGTGTATTGTGTATGTCTCGCTCTCGCGCTGAGGCTTGTTTCCTCGGCGCCGGCGAGCGGGTTCTCGTTTCCTGAAGAGAGGAAGGTGAAGAAGCTGGAGCCGGTCATTACACCGCCAGTGTTGCCCGTGATCGCCCATTTGGAGAGAGATCCTAGTACGGTGCTGCCTAATGAGACTAGCGCGGGACGCAGTGCTGGTGCTAAAGGCCGCGCAGCGCCTCGTGGTCGGGATAATGGAGGCCGTAGTCGCGGAGACCCGAGGTTCGGCTTCGGAGGAGGATTCTCGGTTGAACCTTCAGGCACCGGCGGCCTCACAGCCAGCTTGAGCAGCAGCGCGAGCGGCGCCGGAGCCAGCCACTCAGCATCACAGTCGTTCACGTTTGGATTTAATCAAGGATTCAGTGCTTCGCAGTCCGCCAGCCAGTCTTCGTCATTCAATGGATTTGGAGGGTAAGTTGGAAATGGATACAAATGGATCGTTTTGCATGATAATACCGTTTCGGATACAATGACCTGAAGCGTAAAACCGCAATTACGTAAAGATCGTTTAAAGCGACTGTTCGCTGCCAGACTCGTGGTGCAATATTCGTATGTATGTGTGACAATATTTGTTATGTGATTTCTTAGTATTACTGGAATGCTATAAAATTGGGGCTAAGATAAAGTCCGTTTCAACAGGCCGTTGTGGAGAGAAAGTTTCTGTTAAAATATCTGATCTTTTGCAACAATCGTAGGTATTGTTTGATATCTGGAGCAAAAAGTATTGGAAACTGGGATAAACACTGATCAGAAGTAGTCAGTAGGCCATAGGATTATGAAAATGAAAATAGAAATAGACGTCGATTCGCCATCGATAAATTAGAAGATTGCATTCTAATTGTTTGAAATTTCGGACTAATAAAAATACTGTCAATTATCTTAATAATGTATTGCTCGATTAACATTGAACTTCGTGCCACCGTAGTACCGTATTACCTAAACCAATATGCAGAAGCTTTTTATAAATAATTCCCTATCAGCGTCTGTGGTTCAGTTGGTTGGATACTTGACTTGCAATCGGGAGGTTTAAGTTCCAATCCGGCAGGCCTACCCCGTTTAGGATTAAAAGGAGTGAAGTGATTTTTTTTAACTTTTGAATTCCCTATAGCAAAACCAAAACACAACTCCTAAAAACGACGGTTCCACCACATGGCATTCATGTTACAGAATGGTACCCACAATGTTGGTATCTCGATTTCGAAAGACTGTCACGGTAAGTATTTGAAATACGGCTGTGAAAGAAAGACAAAAGACAGAATCTTCGCAGAATCTCAGGTCTTAATCACACCAAGAACTACCCAGATTAAATTCTCCCTACTTACTTTCCAATAAAACATTATAAATGCGAAAGTTTACGATATGGAATAATAAGAGTTATACTGCGTGTAAAAGGACCCAGCTCAGCAAAGGCTCAATGGTCTTAGAAACGTTTCTGGGGTCGTCAATATGGACAACTTTTACTATGGCGACAAAGTGGGGAAATGAAACATTGTTCCCCGCATTGTCGCCATAGTAAAAGTTTCGCCATATTGACGAACCCAACAACGTTTATAAGACCATTGCTCGGGATATTTTACATTCTGTATATTATTGTCATGAGTGTGTTTGAGGATAAAGAAAGAAAGAAAAGATGTTGACGAAACTTGGTGGGCAAATAGGTTTTAACCTTGGGTTAAGATATTTATAACTTTCGCACAGGAAAAGACGATAAATCGTGCGTCAATTACAATTCAAAGTAAAGATCTTAACTTTTTTTAAAACTATTATTTTCAACTTTCAGAGGTCCCAGTGGAAGCCAGGCTAGCAGCCAAGCAGCCTCGTTCTCAGGATCTGGAGGCTCAGGAAGTGCAGCTGCGTCATCAGCTTCATCCTTTTCCGGTGGCGGGGGTTCCGGAAGTCAGAGCGCATCGTCCGCTTTCGGGTTTAACGGGTTCAAACCCAGTAACTCGTACCCTCCTTATGACGAAGTAAGACAAATCAATTTATGTACCTACACATACACCTATACGTACATACATAGTCATCATCATCAGCCCCTACTTGTCCACTGCTGGACATAGGCCTCTCCAATTGCACGCCACTGTTATCTGTTTCGGCGTCTCGCATCCAGCTTTTGCCAGCTATCTTGAGCATATCGATGGTCCCTAGAGCCGACTTTCTTCAAGCCGGCTCTACAAAACGGAACATGTTCAGGAGAGAAGATAGAAGTTAGTTTTGGATATTAAAACTAAACTACTTGTGGTACATACTTCAACAATAGCTTATAATCTTTGGCATCTTTACGTGATGTAATAAACGTACAAGTTTATAGATTTTAAGATCGGCAATCAAAAATAGAAAAGTTATTCCTAAAATTGCACTACCGACATTTTTAATGGCGACCATCGAATTATCATCGGTCCACCTTAGTACATATATAGTGCTTAGCTTAAACTTTCATTTCTTTTACACGTTTGTTTCAAAATAATATAAAATAATTATACCAATAATAATAATTACACATTGTGTAATAATTAATAATATAAGTAAGTATACAGTGTTTATAAGTAATTAGAATATTTCTAATTATTCAATAATAAACTTCCAGGTGAATTTCGAGGACGACGCCATCGACATCCGTCACAGGGGAGCGCCAGGTGTTCAGTTCCCAACGTTCCCGTCGTTCCCGACTTTCCCAAACGGAGGGCGGGGTGCAGCAGCCGCTGTTCGCACGCGGAAAGGAAAGCAGCAGGGGCGTGGTCAAGATGACTGGCTGGCTGTACTTTTGTCATCGTAAAAATTTACTTATTATTATTACCCACCCCAAGGATGGTAAAATGCGAACGATCGAATCACTAGCGACATCTAGATAAGACATTTTTGGAGTTTGTAAATTGCCCATTTGGGAATATAAGCACAGTGAGTTTAGTCACATAATATAAGTTTGCTTTAAATTACATTTTAAATTATATTTTTACAATGGCTTGCATTTTGCAATCCTTGTTTATTAACAATGCATTTTAGTGTACAATGTAGGTCCATCGCGCTAGTTTTTATAGGTCGGTTTAGATTTGTACCTCTCTTTCCGTGGGTTTCCACTGGCGCCAAAACATTTTGCAAACATCATTCGCGCGGAGTCACGTAACCGTTTATTGCATGCATGTGGTTTAACAAGACGAGAGGAAACACATTAAAATAACATGAGCCCTGAAAGCGCTGCATGAGCGCTACAAATTTTAATTAAAAGCTACATTTTAATTACTAGTTTTGCACCAATTAATATCAATAAATAGAAAGAATATATGACTAGGTGGATGGTACGTAAATTAAACATAACAAATACACAATAGATAACATTGATTTAGGTATTCAATTATACCAAATTAAATCAAATTGAATGATATTGAGCAATAGAGATGAACAGTTACTTTCGTGCATGGATTCGTTTGGTTGGAGGCAGTGTAAAATCACGGTTAGATCAGACCTAAAAATGAATGTTACACTTAGCGCAACATAACCACTTTCCAGATTCCTTTTTTTAAACTTTTCTAGTGTTCGTTACATAGATACTATATTGCGGTGGTTTGCATAAAGCACGCCTAGTGAAGGTGTTAAAAACTGGTCAAATGTAGATACGCTAAATACGGAAAAACTGGTCGAAGCGCATTTATACTTACGTGAACTAGTTAGTGAATGTTTTAAGCATTTATGTTAAAACTAGTAGAAGATGTTGAGTATCAACTTAGGCCAATGTGTCCAAATTTTGTACCTTTATTTGTCAAACTTTTGAAACCTTCACAGTAGCGATTTTCTGTCTTTACGATATTATAAGATAGAGAATGCAGACATGAGAAGCAAGTCAATAATTGTTAATGCCTGAATCAATTATGCATCTTAGGATGTAGTTATTAGGAACTAATTCTGACTATGACCCATTTCTTGTGTCGGGGAAACATTAATATGAAAAGCTTTAGAAAGTGCCACAAAGTGTAACTATTTGTTTCTGAACATGTTGAATGCTAAACTAAAAAACGAACCTGCGTACACACATAATATCACTTACATGCCAAAAATCTGGTCTACCATCAGGTTAAGACTAATATTAATGTCATAAGACAATAAGGTTCATTTTTTACTTTTTCACAGTATAACAACTTTACCTAAATGTTTTAGTGTGTGTATACAGGAAGTGTTATCATCACTGAAATAATTATTTCTTCGCCCGTACCTGTCTTACGAAAGTACCTTTATTTATACAAGTTAACTTCGGTGCTCAGACCAAACACAACTAGACTTGCATTGCATGCCGTGTACCACCTTCAGTATGTCTGTTTCCCACAAAAATGTATGGAACTCTGGATCCAAACTGTCAGTTTTACTACCAATTTGACAGTTTGGATGCAAAAATACGCAGTAAGGGACAGAAGATATTTTCTCTTACTCATTCAATCCTGCATGTTTTTCATACTGTTGTCTCGTTTCATTCTAAACGTCAGTTTTGGATAGCAAGTCTAATTGCTATCAGTGTTTGATAATGGCAGATCACATCCCTATACGTATAGTATACGAGATACTTCAAACAACATAGAGAGAACTTAAAAAAAAACTAGTAACTAAACCCATATCTGGTTGGAGTCGGTGCTTGTTTCTTTATTATGATGTTTTAAGTTATTAAAAACTTGATTTACATACAACTTTGAGAACGCCTTTTTAAATATATTTCAGATTGGTTTAGATTGGAGAAGATGAGGTTTGACCATTTAGGGTTTTATTATGTTTAAAATGAGAAAGCGGACAACGGTTCGATTCTCAGAAGAGTTGAGTTTGAGCTTATCTTTAATTGAACTTATTTATTTTTGTGTTATTTATTTTGAATAACTCTGCTTATTAAGACTACTATAATGACTAAACATTCTGTGTATTTTAATGGTTTTCATAATAATGTTAATTGTTTTATTTTCATTATATACATACAAATGATGTTATATTTCGTTGTGTATACTCATAATGCTCATTCATGCACAGAACTTCTCTAACTGTATTATTAGGTCTTTCAAAGTACAAATAGGATTTTAAAATATTTAATAAGTTTCTAAGTAGAGGTCAAATTCAGTCCTAAAATTAGACACTTTAATTTATTAAGTACTAATAGATGTTAATATTTAAGTGGAATGTTTTTATTATTCAAGAAATTAATCTTATCTTGGTAAATTATTATAATATACCTATTTCTATAAAATGTATTTTTATTTCAAAGCATCAGTGGCCTAGTGCTGTGATGATATGCGCATGATAGCTGGGAGAATTTGGATGAGAGAAGTTGCAAATAAATCATTGCGGCTTGCAATTGGAGAGGCCTATGTCCAGCAGTGGACAAATATAGGCTGGTAATGATGATGATGACGACCTATTTGTTAGATACTTGGATCTGCAACGGTTGGTTGTGGCTAGTGTTTCCGATAAATCGATAGTTTTACTATCGATTGTTGAACGTCAAAAATATGTCCAATCCATAGTATCGATATCGCTTTTGCTGCAATAGTATCGCTTAGGCAGACATTAGACGCTCATGCAAACGTCATTCAATTCCATAAGTCATGATTTATGGAATTACTATACTGATACTAATTCAAACATAATTCACTATATTAGACGATAGGAAATCCGTCAATCACAATCATGACTGTGGTAAAACTGAGATCAAAACGTATCGTCTAATATCTGCCTTACAACAATACCGATAGTATCGATCGCTGCCAATCTTTACCATTGCCAGTCATTGTACTATCGACCGTGTACATGTTAGTTTAACTATCGATAGACAATCGATACTGGCCTATCGAGCGGAGCCTAGCGAGCAATACTAGCTGTTTTGGCTTCGACCTACCTTTGGTACCAATGGGTCTTCAAGTCAACGCTCATACGGTCAGGAAGGACCTCAACCTTTCCCTTCCTTACCATCATCGTGGTGAAATCCCATAACGACGATGGGTTCCCACTACCTGTCGGCGTTGGGTGAACCGTGGGCATTTGCTTATGAAGTACCTCTACTTACTCCGCCATGGGCATAAAAAGCATCACATGTATTTATACTATCATCACATGTACTTTATTTATTTATTTAGACACACTTAAACATCATTACAGGTAGGCCCATTGCGATATAAAAGTAAATAATAACAAAATATCGGTTTAGACTATTATTAACTAGTGGACGCCCCGCGATTTAATTCGCGTAATTTCAGTATTTAATTTTTTTTTTCATATAAACTTTTACTCCCCTACTTACAGGACTTTAAGTTTTATATTTATAGATTATTTCAAAGATGTCGTGGTTTGTAAAATACAATTATAACGGTTATTTTACAATACTACAACTTCGAGTTGACGCCTAACAAAAGCAAAAGGCAAATTGTTTTCAAACATTAAAACAACTCTTTGTGAATTGTCGTCGTTCAAAAGGAAACTATTAAATTATTTGAAATCAAATAGATCAGGTATTAACAAAAACTAGAAGGTAAGCAATCTTTTTTTATTGATATAAAAAGCTTGACCACCATCCTGAGTGGTGCTACGCTGCAATGTGATCTAAGTACGATAGAGCATGCTTGCCTATACCTAGGTATAGTTCGTGCATTTCATGAATGCGCGCGGGCCTTAGATGTGTGTGTGGCAGCTTTGTTCGTTTGAACTGTCAACTAGCGTGTCCATATACGACTCACACATCTAAGGCACGCGCGCATTCATGAAATGCACGAACTACATATATCTATTCACCCGTGGCAAGGTGGTCAAGGCACAGGAAATACAGACACCAACAAGTCATTCCACAATCTCGCGGTTCGCATTATAATAGTCGACTGAAAGAGTTTGGTGCATAAATGGAATTTCCCTCTAATACGGAGGATGACGTATCGTCCTTTTTCTGGTTTTCTGGTGGACAAAACGCGAAAGGGGTATTCTAATTATGAATTTCTAAAAGAAAAGGGAAAATTTCTTCAGACGCTACTTTTCTCCCCAAAATGCATCGACAGAAGACTGATACGTCCGCAACTTTAAGACGATGGATGGCTTACCAGTACTAACTTACTAGTAGTAGAAAGCAAGCAACTTTCAACTACTGGATACGGTCTTTGTAAATCAAGCACAAGCCAGTTTGTCTTCTATGCTTCTCAATTACAATCAGAGCATCGAGCTGGTATTTTGTCAATTTAATCCCAAAGATACGACCAGTGTGCTCCATCGTAGATATTGGTCTACGATGATGATCAATATCACTTCTTAAAATCAGGCAGGATGGTGGTCAAACGATGCTGCATAGTGTATTAAAAATAAGTATTCCATGCCCGATTGATCTTGTACTTGGTAGAGTGAAATTGTGGCAATCAGTTATGGTATAACGTACTAAGGTGCGACACCCATGAGAGGACAATCGGAGGAAATTGTCATCGACGTGGAAACCTGTGTGAAAAACTACCATCATGTCGTTTGCGTTGTTTGTCAAAAACTCAAAACCATGACTTTTCGAGGGTAATTCCGGCAACGCAATGAACCAGTGAACGAAGCCAATGTACCTACTTACTCCGTGGATTGGAGTATAGTATAAGTACGAAACGTCGATCAAATAAAGAAGGTTGAATGATTAATTTCGCGTGATAACCGGTATCAATCATCATCAATATCATCAATCAATACATATATAAAACAAAGTCTCCTAAGTCGCTATGTATGATTATACTTTTAATTAAAAATTACGATTTTAATGCGGTTTTCTCAGGGAATCACTGTTAATAAAGTATATTCGCAAAACGTTTGTCGGGTCAGCTAGTATAATACAAAACAGACGCCTACCGCAGTGCCCTATGTCGTATGATTAGATTTTTAAAGTTACGCAAAGGATTTTGAATCGATTTATTGTAATACTAGTGGACGCCCCGCGATTTCGTTCGCGTAGTTTCAGTATTTCATACAAACTATAACACCCTCTATATAGCGATGCGACCAACAGGATCGGGGTAAAAAGTATCCTATGTCCGTTTCCCGGTTCTAAACTACCTCCCCACCAATTTTCAGCCAAATCGCTTCAGCCGTTCTTGAGTTATAAGTGGTGTAACTAACAC
>SJJU01010176.1:0-21107 GCA_012932125.1 Conopomorpha cramerella | reverse complement strand
GGATTAAGGAAGAACTGCAACCACCCTCCAAGTCCTCGTGGGCCGTTTTTTGAGTTGGGTTGTTCGACGAACCTCCTACATAACCTTACCAATAAGACCCTTTGTAAGTATAAAGGGGTCGTATTTAGCATATCAAAAAAAACACAACTTCGTTAATAAATAATGAAAAATGGTCCAGAAATGTAGAGCAAGTGTTACATATTATGCATATTGTAATAATATTATGTAGCTACAACTTATTATCTTAACATGACCTTGGCCTCAGCAATTCACTATCAAATCTGCCGACGAGCAAGCTACACGCAACTTGATTAATTTTGCAATATTCGTTTATATTTAACAGTTTAATATATTTATTATCTGGTGTAATCGGGTTACCTTTTCCTGATCGGACGCTCCTGAAGGAATGCCCTGGATATTCCTGGCTTGCATCATGGTCGGCATACCAGGTGGCATTTGCTCTGTACACAAACAGAAATTACATATTAGCATAACTCATACCCCCTTACCAATAAACGCGTTGTAAGTTATACCGAAAATATATTACAAGTCTACTGAAACTGGTTACATCGTATTTCACATACAACTGACAATTTAAGCTGAGCATGGTATAATGTCGGAATAGATAAACTGTGTTTATTGGTAAAGCCGAAAGTGTTTAGTAATCGACCAACTTCCGGACTCCAATGTTCCATATTTTAACATCAAAATACTTCTGCCAATGGGCGTGGCCAAACCGATGATTGGCTCGTTTGTTGTCGCCTGTCATTGACTCACGTCGCCACCTCACGTCATTGGGCGACGACGAGCAGATGTTATGCTTGAACTAGGATATCGCATTATTAGAACAAAAAGGACCCAATACGAAACATGCCAATTTTGTAATTTAAGTTTTGTATCTTCTATGTCAAGGTTAAATTTCATAAAATGACACATTTTGTTTTGTGTCATTTTTGTCCTAACTGTGCGATATGTGTCTCGAAAAAAATACTACATAAATATTATAAATGGGAAAGTGAGTTTGTTTGTTTGTTCCGCTTTCACGCCGTAACTACTGAACCGATTGCTTTGAAATTTTGCAGACGTCCGGTTTAAATAATAGGGTACTTTTTATCCCGGAAAAAATGATATTCCCGAGGGAAAACAAAAATATTCCTTTGTACCGCAATATAACCGAAGTCCACGCGGGCGGAAAGCTAGTTACTACATAATAATATGCAATACATACGTGGTGCCGGCGGTTTGGGCTGGTTCCTGGGATCGTTGTTGCGCACGCGTGGGTCCGTAAAGCCGCCGCCGCTGGATAGTCTCGGGTCCCGCGGGAAGCTGCTGATTTTTTTAACGTAACATTAAAAACAATTTTGTAATTCAAGGAAGATACGATGTCACTAATCAATATAATAAAATAAAAGTGTCCATTAGCCGAATAAATGAACATTTTATAACCGTTAATTCTATAATGTATCATAGCATTGAATGATTTTGTTTTAACATTTTGATGTTACGCAAACTGCTTTCGGTTGGTACCCTAGGGACCTAGTTGATAGGGTCGCTGCTTACTACTTGTACAAAATCGTTACTTTATATCTATACGGACAGGATAGGTCGAAATTATGTAAGTATTCGATAATGTCAATAAAAACGATATGATCGGGAACTTTCACTTCTGGAGGCAAGGTTATACAGGATGGGTCGGTAAGACCATTTTAAGCCAAAGTCAGTTCAGTAGGCGTCCCGTGTTCCCGTACAAAATCGATTAGCCGTATGTTTTTCCTTTCCGGAGCATTAACGCCTTTTGAAGTAGACACAATAGGGTCTACGGAGTCATACTGTGTAAACATGCCATCGAGTAATACATAAACATATTAAGGCCCACCTTCCAGAAGTTCCTAAGGGTGCGTTTATAAAGAAACAGGTAACCGATATCGAAAAATTGGAAAACATTGACTATGGGCCGGTGCCGACTGATACTTGTCAGTACTGAACAGCAGCCCTAGCAAGCGCATCAAGAAAGACACGACATACAACAACAACAAAAATACGCTCTGTGATTGGCTGTTATGTCACACATCGTGCGACTCAGCTTGTTTCAACCAATCGCAGTGCCTGATATATGTTGTCGTGTCTTTCTTGGATCGATTTGCTAGGGGAGCTGATGCGGTTCATAGTGAATGTATATGATTTATATTTGTTACACTTTTAGGTCCCAAGAGCGAACTGTTCACCTGAGACATTTAGGAAAAAAATATATTGAAACAATCGTATTACAGATTCTGTAGTAGTGTCGTTTGAATAATAAAATACCTAAATAAAGGAACATTTTATCAAGAAAATACATGCAGGAGAGCTAAAAAAATAATTAAATAAGTTTTGAATCATATAAATCATGGCACAAAGTTATATGAGCCGGCCTAATTTGTCGGTCTCGTGCACGATCATTCCTTATACAAAAATAGTTTACAGAAAATGTGCCTCAAAATTATAGAAAAAAAACTACAAAATAACCTGTAATTCATGTAAAAAATATTATGACAACTGGTAGACTAACCTTTCAGGCGTTTCCACACTAGGTTGTGGAGTGCTTGAGAAAGAAATGTTTGCATCATTAAAGCATGTCAAACCTCGGGAGAAATACAATCTTAATAACTTTGAAGTCGTGCATGAAGTTGACGTCACCCTACTCCTAGTGTAAAAAAAAAATATTATACGTCGAGTCTGTTCGACTCTCGATAGTTCTGAAATCAAACTATAGCGACGTTCCATTATACTGCGTGTAAAATGCATTTTGCTTGAAAACAAGATTCAATGAGGCATTTTTTTTAATTAAGCTTCCTTTTTTTAATTTTCTCAAAAGATGACGCTACGGTTGTTCTATGTCAATCGTCAATCAAACCCTCTTTGTCAGAAACTTCTGTCTGATGACAATTAACACAGAAACTAGTAGCGACATCTATGTCGTAGAAGAAATTATTAATAATATTAAAGTAAATAATAAACACACTTCACGCCTTTAATCCCAAAGCGGGGTAGGCAAAGGCACTTGCCAAGCTCGACGTTTTTTTTTCATAGAGGAAAATGAATTTAAAAATGCCTCACTAACTAGAATTGGGCGCTAAGCGTCTTAGTCACACGCCAAATTATCCTTGTCGCACTGTACAGTCGGTCCCAAAAATCTGGTTTACCACGCTATGGTTGAAACTCATATAAATGTCAATAGACATTAAGATTAATTGTTTACTTGTAGCAATATAAAAACTCTACCTTATTGATGTCTTAGTGACATAGGAACTGTTATCAAAACTAATAGACCACTTTCATGATCGACCGTACCTGTATAAAAAAAATCTGTTGTATTAACCTTTTGACCGCCGGAGAATTAATTTTGTTTTCACGATTATGAATTCTCCTTTGACAATCATAAACTTCAAAATCACTTGTTTCACGTGTCTCATTTATAATACATTGGCGGTGAAAAGGTTAATGATACAAGTGCATATTAGACAGTATATAACGTACGGGTCAGTCTGGGCGGGCGGCGGCGGCGGCGGCAGGCTGCGCATGTCCTGGTCGAGCATCGCGGGGGGTCCCCGGCTGCCGCGCAAGTCCACGTCCATGGTACTGCGACCTGGGAAGAACAACATTGTTAAGCTAAATCTAAATATGCTAAAGCGGCAGTGTCCACCCAGTGTCTTGTGGACTCTGCCGCCTTTGATATTGTATGACTCAAATAGTTGTCAATGTTTTGAATAGTTAGTGTATTTATTTGTACAGAGTGTAAAAGGACCCCGAGCAAAGGTCTCAGAAACGTTTTTCGGCTCGTCAATATGAACAACTTTTACTATGGCGACAATGGGGAAATAAAAAAAATGTAATCTCCAAAATAAACTTGCATTTGTCTCGTAGAATGACTTTTTGTGTGTAGATGAAAAAAAAATCATTTCCCCAGTATCGTTGCTATAGTGCTTAGTAAAAGTTTTCATATTGATGAGCCCAACAACGTTTCTCAGACCATTGCTCAGGGTCCTTTTACACGCAGTATTAAACAATTAGGCTAACAGTATAGAGCAAAAACGTAAAATAAAAAATAAAAATAAATACACTTCACGCCTTTAATCCCAAAGAGGGGTAGGCAGAGGCACTTGCTAAAGCAAATACCCACGGTTCTCCAAGCGTATTTAACCCAACGTGACAGGGGGTGAGCCCATCGCCGTTATAGGGTTCACATACCTTGTGGTGTGCGGGGTTCATCACGATGTTGTCCTTCACCGTACGAGCGTTGCGTTGCGTACATAGGCCCTGAAAAAGAGTCCCATTGGTACACGTCCAGTAGCCGGACTCGAACCCGGGACCTCCCGGTTACAAGTCAAGGATCCGACCAACTGGACCATAGAGCAAAAACGTATTTATTGTGATATACCTAACTAAAAACAATAATAAAATATAACATACAAAACTGTACAACAAACAAAACAAAATTAAATAGAAACATCCCTTATGGACTAAAAACACTGTTACAAAAAAAAAATTAACATAGCGAAACGACACTTGAAGAAATTGGGTTTGCTTGTTGAATGTTGACTAAGGAACTCTACAAAATACTTAGTTCTCGTGTAATCTGATTATATTTACGTGTAGAATGTTATAATGCTTGCAACATGAGTGCAATAAATGATATGATTATTGTTATGAATATTTCTACAGAAAGTTGCGCTTTCAAAGGAAATTTACCTAGTCACCAAGATTGAAAAGGACATGGTTTGGTGAATTGGGCATATGGAGAGAATGGATAACGACGAAAGTCGATTGACGAAGGAGATTTATATGGGTGATGAAATGGGCCGGGTGAGTAGAGGTTCGCCCCAGAGGGACATACATCGACACTCTGGAAAACAGGCGTGAAGTTTATGTATGTATGTATGTATTTCTACAGCGTTTCTGATATGATCAAACTCAGATGTTAAGGCAACATTTATAAATGAATGAATATAATCTTTATTGCAAACTGTACATTACAAAATTGTAAAACTAACAATTAATGACTAACGCTCAGAGCGATTTCTTCCTTTCTCCTAATTCAAACATAACGAACCTAACATATAGTATAATGGGTAGTGTGTGTCTCTATCCAGTCGAGTATGTTCTTAACCTAGTAGCAAAATAATAAGAGTATCGTGCAAGTATATTAATTAACCTTTTGTTTGATAGGTAAATAATAACAAAAACTTGAAAATGCAAATAGTCTTACGCTGTGTGCTGTACTCACCAGCAAACTGAGCTTGTGCTGGTGGTGCTGGGTTTGGCAGGCTTCCTTGCGGTACTGAAAAGGTTTGTATACATTAAAAATTGTTTTAAGCTACAAGCACACATTATTGTAATATTATTTGTTGCTATTATTAAATGATTTGAAATACGATCGTACAATTTTCGATGGATGCCTTCGATTTCTTCTGAACCCCATCATCAGATCCTGATATTATTTATTTATTTATGTATTTATTTAGGTCAGCCAACAAAGCACACATATTTATAACATAATTACACATAATAAAACACATGGTAATTATGTTGCCTTAATTATAGGCTACCACAACATGATATAAAAGAAACTAAATGGACATAATAATAATAATACAAAAACAAAATTAAAAAGAAAAGACACAATCATAATCACAAAAAAAAAAAAGTAATATTAGGTGAATATACATAAAAAAAATATACACACAGTCAAATTGAAAACCGCCTCCTTTAAAACAAAATGCTCACCTTGAGTGGGAGGTGCAAATGAGTTCATAGGTGCTGGTGGCGGTGGCTTGTCTCCCGGGTGCAGGACAGGTGGCACTGGGTTGCTTGGGTGGAGCATAGTCTGAAATTGATTTATTTGTTTCAACACTGTCTTTACAGTCGTGTGGTGACGGCGAGTAGAATACATGCCACTACCACAGCTCAACTTTTCCCGTTGTGGAGGTGGGAGGATGGTCGAGCCCCACAATGTTTCTAAGACCATTGCTCAGGGTCCTTTTACACTCTTGTGTAGTGCGCGAAAAAATAATTGATTATACTTACGACTGCAGTAGCTGGATCTACGATTCTCATAATGACTTGAACTTGCAGTAAGGCGTATGCTAGCTGTGGATTCTGTAGTAGCATGTTACGAGCTTCCGTTGGGTTATTCTGTAAATGGTAATTTCATGAAAAGAATATCTTTTTAGGTATTGTCCTACAATATTATAAACAAAGCAGCAAATAAATCGTGCCACAGGCTAATATTCATTGTATATTTGAAAGTATCCATGAAGTAACAGATTCTGAATGGGTTTTGATGTAACTTGGTGTATAGAATGATTATAACATGTACATCATATAGACTAGGCACTAATATCATAAAAAGCAAAGATTTGTATTTTTGTATGTAATAAATAAACATAGAAACTACTGGCCCATTAAAAAAGAATGTCTGTGGTCCAGTTGGTCAGATACTTGACTTGCAAACGAGAGGTCGAGGGTTCGAGTCTGGATATTGGATGTATACCAATGGGTCTCTTTTTCAGAGCCTGTGTACGCATTATGTGTAAACTGTGTTTAATAGAATTATTAGTAGTACTTGTCATCACTACATAGTATACAACAAAGTTGCTTCCTGCTGTCTGTCTGTCCCTATGTATGCTTACACCTTTAAAACTATGCAACACATTTTAATGTGGTTTCTTTTAATAGAGTGAATCCAGAGGAAGGTTTATAAGGAAGTATGTACATACATTAAATGCATAATATAGTAGAGAAACCAGTAGAATCACCATTGCACTGGTGCGAAGCCGGGAGGGGCTAGTAGTATTAAAAAAATGTTTAAATTGTCAAATGATAACATTTCAAAATTAAATCAACCATTGGCCAGGGCCTAGTGTCAAAAACCTACAGGAGCTAGAATAATAACTGCCTATAAGTAGATAGTACTCTACCTGTATGCACAACTTCATTTGTTTCATCAGTTCAAACATCTGTTCCGGTGGCAGAGTAGCTACAGCTTTACTGATAGCTTCCGGAGCTTTTTCTGGATCTACAGCTTCTCCATATGGGTTTTCCACCTGTAAAATACATCACATCAGAAAAACATAAATGTAATAGTGGGTAATAAGTTCATTAACACATTGGAGGATAGTGAACGGCTATAGGGGTAATAACAATAAAAATTCTATTGTGCCTATTATACTGTCTACCAATGTGTTAAAATAATCATTAGTATTCTTGTTCAGATTTGATTTAAATACTATTCATATTTAAACAGAAAGTTAACAAATGGACTTACAACTGCTTCCGAAGGAGTTGTGTGAAGAAAAACAAGGGTTACTATTGCTATAAGCTCTTGATTACTCATGCAAATGGTCTAACATTCAATATGAACTGAAATGTTTTTAAGAAATTTGTTGTGGACTACAATAAATGACTTCTTTCAGAGTCATATGTTTTATCTGCCTATATCTTACTTTACCCTCTCCTGGAGAAAAGTTGTCTGCCGCTGTCTATCCTATATATGCTTATAACTTTAAACCTACTAGTAGAGAGTGAATCTCGAGGAACATTCATATGTATAATACATGTATGTATATTGGTAAATAAAGGTTTGCCAGGTCAGTTAAGTTTGCCTATAGTTCTAGGACATTTATATATTGTTTACAAACAGACTGCTGATAAAATAAGAAAACAATACATGTCATTCACATTCCTGCTCTTGCTTTTGATTCATCCTACTGTCGCGACAAGCTACACACCCACAACAGAGGATTTATGGAACCAACAACTAAACATGTAGGAAGAAAAAAGTAGCAATACCTGAGGCCCCTGCATAAGAGCCTGCATTTCCATACGAGACTTTTCAGTACAAGCATTATCTACTCGTAAAGATCTCCCACCAATTTCGTAGCCATTCAAGTTTCTCATAGCACTAAGTGCAGTTTCCTGATCCTTGTATTCGCAAAAGCCATAGCCTTTTGGTTTTCCTGTTTCACGATCGAATACCAACTTGAACGAAAGAACTGGGCCAACTTCACTGAAAATGTCTTTAAGTTTCTCTTCGGTAGCTTCGTAAGGTATATTTCCAACTAAAAACAGAAATTAAGTAGGTAAATTAAAAAGGTGAAAAGTTTGGTTATATATAAGGTAAAGTTTGTAATAGAATTTCAGGTTCCACTTACCAAAAACAGATCTCATGGATTTATCCATGATACTCTGTTCTTCTTTTTCTTTGCTTTTATCCATTTTGATGTTATTATTTATTCTTTGTACAAATTCACACAATATCAACAATCAACCTCTCTATAATAAAAAACACCGCAAACCGCAGCAACCAGCAACAAACACTTAGTCTGACAGGAACATCAGTATTGACTTATCTTTAGTATTCATTTTTAATTTGTGTAATGCCGAAGGCTAGTAAGCGCTGCGGCCAAGCTAGAGTATGTAATAACATCAGCTGTCAACTTTTACTGCCTTTCTGCCGGATAAATGACTATAATTTCTTGATGTTCTCTTAGGAGTATTCGTATAAAGTATTTTTCAAATTTTCCGAGGGGTGGACCGTAAACCAACATACGTAAGCCGATGGACGAACCCCTCCGAACCCACACCGATAGATTACCGAAGCAGGCAGCGGCAGGAGGGACCAGAGGGACGAGTGGCAGGCAGCGCAGGCAGGGAGGGAGGGAAATACGAGTGAGCGAGCGAAAACGAAGCTGCCTACAAAGAGCAACTATCCAGACATTATGAGGAAGAAAGGGAGGGATAATCATTCCCGAAGTGTTCCCGAACCATCTCTCCCTCCCCCTTCCCTCTAGTGACCGACCCCAAATCGAACTCAAATAAAATCTGGGAGGTTAGCGTAGCAGCAGCAGAGCATTATCAAAGCAAAGCATGAAAAAAATATTTGCACTGAAACGATTCTAATGTTTTCCCATACAACAAGGAAGGAAATACAGTGTTATAAACACATTTCTATGGCTACTGTGTGAACTAAGATAGATAACGTAAACAACAGAAGATCGCAGTACTAATTCCAAATATGAAGGCCTTGTCTCACTATTGCGTACTAAATTATTGATTGTTATCCTACCATGACGATTTCTGATGTGTTTATGAAGTAAGCAATTGTTTTAAAACACGTGATTTAAAGATAAAAATCAAAATCGGAATGTACAGTGATAATACAACGTCGTCTCAGACAGAACCAGCGGACTCAATTCCCGTGTTACCGAGAGAAAAGAGCCACAGTATGAAGGAAAAGAAATTATCAGGTGCATCTTTTACGGCTACAGAAGGTGCGCGACCTAAAGTGGTTACAGTGAAACATCCGGAGTCTAATAAACCAAAACCAACAGCAAAGAAAAACAAACCAATACAAGCAGACTTGGATGTTATCAAAGAGTTCGTCAGATGTCGTGAAGAAGGGAAGCAGCGATTGGATCTAAGTAAAGCTTCCATCACTGCACTGCCCCCACATGTAAGAGATCTCACACATTTGGTTGAGTTTTATTTGTATGGTAACAAATTAGTGGCATTACCTAATGAATTTGGATGTCTTACAAATCTGCAAACATTGGCTTTAAATGAAAACTCTTTAACTAGTTTACCAGATTCTTTAGCTAATTTAAAAAGTTTAAAAGTGTTGGATCTAAGGCATAACAAGCTCAACGAAATACCAGATGTTGTTTATAAACTTTCAACATTAACTACATTGTTTCTGAGATTTAATCGAATAAAATTTGTTGGCGATGGTATATCTAATCTGACCAATTTAACCATGTTAAGTTTAAGGGAGAATAAAATCAAAGAATTATCATCAGGTATTGGCAATTTGATAAATTTGATTACCCTAGATGTGTCACATAATCATCTTGAGCATCTTCCTCAAGAAATAGGCAACTGTGTGAATTTGTGCACTTTAGATTTACAACATAATGATTTACTTGATATACCAGACACTATTGGTAACTTACAAGCATTAACACGCCTGGGTTTAAGATATAATCGACTGACAGTCATTCCTTCAAGTTTAAGTAACTGTAAATATATGGATGAGTTTAATGTTGAGGGCAATTCCATTTCTCAACTACCCGAAGGTCTCTTAGCTTGTCTTAGTGAACTTTCAAGTATAATATTGTCAAGAAACTCATTCTCGAGTTACCCATCGGGTGGACCTGCACAATTTACAAACACATCACATATAAATTTAGAGCATAATCAAATTGATAAAATTCCATATGGTATTTTTTCAAGAGCAAAGAATTTAACAAAATTGAATATGAAAGAAAATATTCTAACGTCCCTTCCACTTGACATTGGCACATGGACCAACATGGTTGAACTCAATTTAGGAACAAACCAACTGACTAAGTTACCGGATGATATTCAGTGTCTACAGAATTTGGAAATATTGACATTATCAAATAATTTGTTAAAAAGGTTACCGCCAAGTATTGGAAAACTTAGAAAACTAAGAGTACTGGATTTAGAAGAAAACAAACTTGAGGTGTTGCCAAATGAAATTGGATTTCTGCATGATTTGCAAAGGCTCATAGTGCAGTCTAACCAGCTGCAAACACTCCCACGGTCAGTTGGTCATTTGACTAATCTTACGTACCTTAGTGTTGGTGAAAATAATTTGCAATATGTACCTGAAGAAATAGGTACACTTGAGAATTTGGGACAGTTATATTTAAATGATAACCCCAATCTATGCAACCTACCATTTGAGTTGGCATTGTGCATGAGCTTACAAATTATGAGCATTGAGAATTGCCCATTGACTGCTATTCCTCCCGAGGTGGTGGCATCTGGCCCCTCCCTAGTTATACAGTATTTGAAGTCCCAAGGTCCCTATAGGGCTATGTGATATCAGGAAAACGATTACCTTCCCCTTAGTGAAGGAACTTAAGATTTTTTATGTACCATCTTCGTCAAATGTATACTTAGACTATGAAATAAATTGTCCCTTTCAAGAATTTAACAAATTGTTTATATAAAAATGTTTTTATGCATATTGGAGAATTAGGTAGCTTCGTCCATTTATTGGATGGATTAGTAATTTTAATATTTAAAAATATCTCTAAAAGAACTATTAAATGGTTTGAGCTTCCTGTTGACAGCTTTTATATCTTCCTAATAAATATTTAAATTTATAGAAAGTAGGTATTTTATCACCATGTATAAATTGTACCCAGAAATATACCATAGTGCATTATGCACTGTAAAATGTTGGGTTGGGACAAATTATAATAAAATTCATACCTATTTAGAATATAATAAGTGTATAAAATTGGTAATGTTAGGTACTTACTATAGGTAATAGTTTGTAATCTTATACCTACTTTACTACCATATTAATCATGTGATTATCATTTTGTGAGATTTATGACTTACATGAAAGTATGACAATAAGAAATGTCATTCTCTGTAATAAAACCATTCTTTAGTCAAGTTTCTGACTTCACTTGACAGACTATAATGCTCAAGAAACCTTTGTAATGTCACAAAACCTTGATAATGTCATCTAAGATTATTATCAGTATTCATACAAAGAAATCTACTGATTTCCCAAAGTGGGAGTGAGAGACTTTGGTTTTCCATCAGTATTTCAATCATGTAAATTTAATTTGCTCTCTATTTGACTTTCATTTCATTGTATTTCTTAGGTATTTACCTATACCTACCTTATCTAATGTATTTACTTTAGAAGATAAACATTATTTTCCTGTTATCTTGCATTTATACATAGTTATATGAAGTAGACGCTTAGTGCATAAATCCATATCAATGTGTTTATGTTATAAATTGTATGTTTGATGTTAATGTTTATTATTAGGGGAGAGTATTCCTTGTTTTGTATTGCACAGGGAAGGTGATAAAAGAAAATCTTGTTTAGAAAATTAAACATTTATTGTATCTACCTACCTGTATTGTATTATGCGTAGGTACCTATTAATATAGTATAATACATACATAGTAATTGTATTTTGTTTTCTAGCAAACAAATTTCTATCATTCTGGTGGTCTTCAAGGTGCAAAAAATATTACTAAAAGGGTATTTTATGTATGTAAAATATTATGTATTAAATCTGTATCTCTGATGTTAAAGAACTGTTGAAATAGAGAAAGTAATAAAACACTGCACATTCATAAAGATCGTTGTTTGAATTTACCCGACTAGCTACTTAACTAGATGCGTCCCTAACTCCTACTCACCGGCCTAGTTTATAAAGACTAGAAAATAAAATCAGCAGACAATGGATAGCTAAAAAACTACCTATCTAATAGTGTTTTTAGAATATAGGTAGGTATATGACAGACTGTCTTGTACTTTCTATCTTACTTCTTTAGTAGGTACCTAAGTCACCAGAGAATAATAGATAGTGCAGACTACGAAAAATGAGTTCTGTTCTGTAGATTAACTAATCTTTGCTAAATTCTAAACTAGTCTAGTAGTACGATTAACTGTGTTGCTGAACTCAGCAACGCCAGAATGACAACACGTCTCAAGAATGCTGGCAAAAAGTGACTTCCAGAGTCGTGCGGATTTATTTCCCCAACAAGAGGAAGAAAGCAGTAGGTACCGGGGTCGGCTTACGAAAATAAGACAGTGTAACACATAGGGTGTAAGATTATTTCAGCAAATATGTAGATGGAAGGAATGTGTCTTTGTCTAGAGACTGACTACATAAACTGTGTATTACACATATACCGTGTATAAATGTGGTATAAGTACATAAACAGTACACATCTGCTACAGGGTGACCAGCAGTGCAAGTCTTTGTACTCTGTATCTAACGACCTACATTAGAAACTATTAAGACATGACAAGACATAGGTAGGCATCAAGTCTAACCTAGTAGGCTGACTGACAGTCATATATTTTCCCCTCCGACCCTTCCTCCTAAACAATCCTGGTTCCTTATGTAAAACAATGATTACTAGGTGAGTAATAGATATTTA
Organism: Conopomorpha cramerella; assembly: GCA_012932125.1. Lineage (NCBI taxonomy): Eukaryota > Metazoa > Arthropoda > Insecta > Lepidoptera > Gracillariidae > Conopomorpha > Conopomorpha cramerella. The sequence continues at coordinate 8,129 of SJJU01010176.1, read as the reverse complement.
ATATCAAAAAACAAGTTGTGTTTGGTCTGAGCATCTACACCATTACCGAACGAACTGTGATAAGGTCACAAGAATAATTGTCCCACTGAACATTGGGACTAGACACGATGAGATTTACAAAGCTAACTCTTGACTTTGTCGAACATTTTGCTTCAGTTCTGGTTCTGAGCAAGATTCGACATAGTAAGTTTAGTTTTTAAGCCTCAGTCATAAGGTTTGTGAGATACGGGCCCCTGTTTCTCTTATGACGATGGCGCTAGCTGTATTAAGGGGGATTAAAGTTAACGAAATGACTAACTTCGAGCAGTCAGTACCTATTGAAGGTGACCGTAAATTGTTTAACTTAAATACCGTAAAAGTTTGAATAACTTACCCAAATTATAAAAATGGGCTAAAATATAAGTAAATGACAGAAGGCCTCCTGGACACCTACTAGCGACATCTAGATAAAAAAAATGTTTTTAGTTTAAAAATTCCCCATTCGACGAATGATTTCGTCACACGTCGTATCATGTACCTACCTACGGATAATAGATATTTTTTAAACTATTCGGGATACGAGACTATACATTCATTTGATAGTTCAATTCATTTTCGAAATTACATCTCTTTCGTTGAAAATCCGGTTACATTATTTAGCAAAGTGACAGATCGTTGTCAAATAAGCGGACTGTACCTTACCTTTTTATTGCAACATACCCCCATTTATAGTTAAATTAGGCGTATATATGGCGAAAATGAAAATAAACCACTACAGCAAATTCAATAATTTATTTTATATTACTTATGTGCAATACATACACTTTAAATTGCGCACGTTCTCATAATTTATACAGCATTATACTCGGCTGTCACACTCTGCATTACTAATACTTCAAAGTAAATAATATATTAGAACATTATTGTTTTTAACTTAACAAACATAGGATGGAAAATACGTTAATGTCAGTTATTCCCCTTAGTTCCATTACGAAACCGTATTTGGTAGCTGGCTTCGGCACTGGAGACTTCTTAGCTAACTATAGTCTGTTCACTAATTCGATAAACGATAATTTGACACTTCCTATCATGTACGGATTATCGACTTTTGGAGATTATAAATTAATTTGATAGTTTTAATTCTATTATTACATTCCATTATGAAATTACCTCTTTATCGTTGAAAATCCGGCAACATTCTTTAGCAATGTGACAGATTGATCTGTCAAATCGTTCATCGAATAATATATTGTAGGCAATTAACAGACAATATGGTTCGTATTCGGCTACGAAATTAGCTGTTTCTTCCCGAAGCTAGCTACCTATTATATCTTCGACATGGGACGAAGGCAGTAGTTCTGTTAAAGTATCAATGTCAACATAAGCCAGCATCTACTACTTCTAAACAAAAATGAGCCTTCTTATGTAGTAATAAAGGTTTATTTCTATGTTACATCAAATAATAGTAACTGAACTACTGAGACTAACTAAAAATCAACTCATCAAATTGTTCTGCCCTCAGACTAGACACAACTACCTAGACTTGTAATCGAATTCTAAAGAACAGAACGAGACAATAATATGAAAAAACATGGAGGAAAACACAGGAGTGGAAGAGTGAATGATAACACTTTCTGTCCCTTACTCAGCAGCAGGTTATTTCCGGCAGGTTGGATCCAAACTTTGAATATTAAAGTGACTGGATCCAAAAGTTCATACAATTGCGTATATTTCGGTTGAAAAAGCACAGAACTTTGTCTAGATTTGTGTTTGGTCTGAGGTTATTTCACATTCATGTTTATCAATCATACGAGCAGAGAGACGTATACCATCTCATAGTCGTTGAGAGTTGCTGTTTCTTTGAAATAGGCCCAAGGAGTTTCATTCATAATTTAAATGACACTTGGCCACAACATATTTCCATGTCATACAAGACATAACTGACTTTATAAGGAAGCGGGTATGAGTATGACAAACGCGTTCTCCCAAATGTCCACCCTAAGACGAATAAATGGAAAACTGGAATATACATATATTACGGAATATACCAACAAAATAGTGTACGGAACTAGTAGTAGGTACATTAAAAAGCATGGTTATAGTACCCACCAATTCACAACCAAAAACAAGTTTTTTTATCTACATTGATGTTTATACCACTGACATATGTGTTAGTACCTACATATAAATAAAGTGAAAAATTTGGGAAGCAACGGCGCTAGTGGCGTGTGTACCCAGCGAGCGCGATTCACAATAATAATAATAAATTAACTCAAAAAAGTTTGTGAATTAACATTTTCATTCCCTTTATATAACAAAAAGATCAAATCAGTTATTTTGATTTGGAACAGAATTAAAAAAATAACAAACAATCGAAACAATGTATTTTACCATCCGGCAAAAATTAATTAAAATATGTTTTGATGAACGTCAGTTGTTGACGTATTCGTTTTTTAATTTTGATGACTTATTATGAAGAACGTTTAGTGAATATGTTTGAAAATCAAGTGAATGGTATTTTATCCTACTGTTTTGGTAAAGACGCCGACGCTAGCGCCATTATTTCCCCAGCTTCCCACCCATTTTTTGTAATACCCGTCGTACATTTCAGAGTTAATGAGCTTGTCTTTTTAACTAACATGCAAGCTTTTTAGCTTTTTAAACTACACTCCTTGGTATTGCATAACCATGCCTTAACAGTATACCCACCATTTTTTACACTGATATTTGGTAATAATAATTTAGTTTGCAGATAATGTGTATTGTCGCTCACTCAAGCTCACACAAGTTAAATATGTATTCATTGTAAGGTATATAAAAAACATTGGATTAATTATAGTCATGGTACATACATTTGTTGGCGCAGATAAAGTCACAATAGCCTGAATTTGTATACATGAATTAATATGCGGAAAGTTATTGCAACGAATAGTAATTCCACTATATCATATTAAACATCTTATGCTTCTTCTCCCAAGTGTGAGTTAGTGTAGTAGGGGCAGACAACGTACACTACACTGCTTTAACAATTTGAATAGAGCAGTGTATACCGGATGTCCTACAAGCACAAGAACATAATTGAACATCGGTCTAAAACTTTTGGCTACAATTGACAGTGTGGTGACGGCGACTAGAATACATACGTCACCACTCTAGCCCAACATTTCCCGTCGTGGAAGTCATAAGAGGCAATCGAGGGAACCCTCCAGAGGACGGGCAGCAGCGCTCTCTGCGAGTTAAACTACAACACCACTGCGATCGGCAACCCGCCTGCCAAGCCCGTGACTGTGGCGATTATTGGCATTTCCCCCCAAATTATCAGGTAAATCTAGTCCACTGCTGGACGTAGGCCTCCCCTACGTCCAGCAGAGGACGTTATGTGACTGATGATGATGACGAAGAATATTCATTAGGAGCGCTTTTTACCCCCAAGGCATTCAATGTTCAACCGAATGAACACAGTTTCCATAGTCGCCGTAGACTTCGGCATGAAGGGGCTTCCGGATCACCCTGTATGTAAGATGATTGGCGTTACAGGTACAGGCTTGTCGTCTGCTAACAAAAGTAGGGACCATGACTATAAGGCTTCAGGGCAGTGACAAAATTCTTGAATGAATATTGCTGATTCATCACATAGATTTTCCTCTGTCTAAATAATATTAATGTACCATATCGATACATACTATATTATACACAAACGACAAACTTTAAATATAATTACAAAACACATTTGCATAATACAATATAATGAAATATATCAAATAAAGCTAGTATTGAAATGCTGAATAGTACCTAGGTATAAATGCTTAGTTATATAAACAAAATATAGTCACAAATTATAATATTAAATTATATATAATATGTATTGTATAGTTTTGAGTAAGTTACACACTACAAGCTATAGTCAGTCCTTACATTTTTTCGTAAGAATATTAATACCTAATTCAAAATATCATGGTTTATCTCGCAAATAGTTACAAAAATATTCGAGTCGCTGTTAACTTGACAGTAATAATTATGTTTCCATGCATGATTTCAGTTGAGAAAATAAAAAAAAACAAACTGATTATACATAATACCTACACCTACTACAGAATAGTGACTTAACCCTCTATTCGACATTTCTTTGGCATTTATTTCCCCTTATAATAATATATTAATTGTGATGAACATATCACAAACATAAGAGATAATTGAACAAATGAGTATTCAGTACTGACTACATAATAATCTTGTCTACTGGATCAAATTATTTCTTCGGTACTATTTTGCGGTATATATTTTTTTTTTATAGATTCCTTTGTTTAATACTGTTCAGCGAGAGCTGCCATTCTATTTCAAATTCCATTTTGACAGTTAGATTTCATTTACATTTCCATATTCTGAACGAAAAATCAATGCTTATATAATTCTCGAGATGCATTTTTCTGTATTTGACACATGCAATTAGAGTCAGACGAAGCCTAAATCTTCCTAGACTTGTTGAAGTTCACGTTTCAGAATACGGGCCTTAAACTGTCAAAGTGGAACAACATTTATACAATTTATTTTAAGGGCTGAAATTATATAACACCAGTCCTCCAGTCCAGTGTTAAAGAATGTACTTATTGACTATAAAGTTGTAAGAAGGAAAGTAATTGTCGTTTTTCTATAATATTAATTTGAATGACTTTGTCATGCTATTTTATTGTATGGCACAATGCTGGTATTTTTTTTTGAGCTTATTTTACTTATAAATGCTTGTCCTTTATTATGGCATATAGAATGTTTTGTGATTAACAGTAGGGAATGAAACTTGGATATATATACATAATAATGAGGCATTTTTATTTTTTTTAATTTAGTTTGCTATGTTCTCACAAGATGATGCTACGGTGTTCTATGTCGATCATCAATCAAACCCTCTTTGACCAAAACTACTTGTCATTCAATTATTGAAAGAAATGTCATATTAAGCTGTAAACGTCTGATTGACAAGTAGACTCCGTTTCCATACTTTCAGTATGGTAGCCACGGGACTTCTTTTGTGAAACGGAGTCTAGCACAGAAACTAGTGTGTGCCAAGTGGCCTCTATGTCATAGAGGAAATTGAGTTTAAAAATACCTCATTCTTCGTTTGTGATTAATAATAAATTCCATCATGCATAGAAACATATTACTACTATGAATGTTAGAGATTCTCTTGTCCGCCTTTGAAATGTTAAATACTGTAGACTTTACTACATAGTCCTCTATTTTCAGACTCTATGACTTTCCTAAGTTGATTAAGCACAACCCTGTCAGATTATTTTGAGGATACAATTCTAAAATTAGAAATTAATCCTAACATAATTTCACCCATCAAAATCTATACCTTAGTTTGTATCAAAAGTATTACATTCTATATTAAATATTTGCCTGTTATTTATTAATTTAGAAAACAAAAATGCTCTCTATTGGAAATGTAAATTAAATGAGTAACGTAATTACATTATTAGAATGTCATAGAGTCATACTAATTCTGGTAATCTGTAAGTATTTGGTTGTTAAATGATATTATTATCATACCTATTTACATTATGAGACACTTTCTTTGATGTCTTTTCTGCGGTTCTGGCCTGAGAACTGCACGCACAGCTTCGTCAAATACCTGCAATCAACACAAAGGTGAAAGAACATAAAAAGTTGAACGCTTGGAGGAGTATCTGTAGTCCAGCTGGTCGAATACTTGACTTGTAACCGGGAGGTCACGGGTTCAAGTCCGGCTACTGGACGTGTACCAATGGGACTCTTTTTCAGAGCCTATATATACGCAAAGCAACGCTCGTACGGTGAAGGACAACATCGTGATGAAACCCGCACACCACAAGGTGTGTGAACCCTCTAACGGCGATGGGCTCACCCCTGTCACGTTGGGTTAAATACGCTTGGTGAACCGTGGGCATTTGCTTATTGAGCAAGTGCCTCTGCCTACCCCGCTTTGGGGTTAAAAGGCGTGAAGTTTATTTTTTTTTTTTTGAGGGCCCGCTCTCTCTCCATTTTGCATGACATCACTAAGCCAGGTGCACAGATATTTCAGATGGGTGTACATACATGATGACTTAAATGGGCTGCAAATTACTATCGTTCCTGCACCAAAACAATTGCCGATACTCGTACAGTTCCCAGATTCTAGATGACACATAAAGAAGGCTACTACCTCAACAATAGATGCTAAAAGTTAAAGAGTCTGTGGCAACTGAAAACATTATAATTGTTGAATTGAACACATGCCTGACATTTGCACTGAAAAGCATGAAAGTTTTCCAAAATAATAACAAGTATTCGAGACGCACATCACAATGGACAGCTGGCATCAGCTGCCTTTCTTCCTGGCATGTTGTAGGAGCCGATTATGGAGATCTGGAGATTATTCAGCTATGTGCTAGCAACTTAAATCCTATCGCTAAATGTTTCCAAAGGGTACTTTTGTTCTAAAGTACTGGCTACCCTCTCATTGGTAATAATCTTAATATACAAAAATCCAGTGTCATGATGTTTGTTCTGAATGAACTCTTCACCTAGGCTATAGATATTATATATATATATTCACAAAAGTTGGCATTTATATTGTAATTTTCTCCAATTTGAGAGATAGGATAGTTTATATTTTGTGACATCCACTGCTGGGCATAGGCCACCCTGGAGGTTATATTAATATTATATACATATTAATAGTTAAGACAGGACTACGTCTGTTCAGTCCACTAGTATGAATATATTATACAAGTGTAAAAAAGGCAAAGTGTTGATTGTACCTACCTGTTTCAATCCACGTTGTGTTAATGCTGAACACTCCATATATTTGACAGCTCTAATCTTATTGGCCAACTTTTGACCCTGTTCTCTCTTCAGTGGAGACATGCCTTGTTCTGACAGTATGCTCAGCGTTTCCCGGTCATCCCTCAAGTCTATTTTGGTACCTGGAATATGATATGACATGTTGTTCACACAGGATTGTTCACAATGATGGACATTGGCAAAACTATTAAATACTGCTGTCAGCTCTTTTACCACATTCTGAAGCAAGTGGTGCATGAGGTTTGGTATGCATATCGCGAGAAAAGGCTGCGTCTCAGGATTATGCCTACGCGGTGCAGGCCCTCAGCGCGGGGAGAGCGGGGGGTCGGACATACCACGCAGGCCCTGGTACTTAAAGTCACAGATTTCTTGTACGAGATTTAGGAGGATATCAGTTTTGAGGAGGGGGTTGCAAATATAGATGATTGAGAAAATGCAACAACTTCATCATTATTAATGATTTGTAGGAATTCTTTATGGAGAATATATAACATAATGCTCTTCATATGATATGTTCTATTCAGTCATTGTTTCTTGGAGCTGTACAAGCTCCAGAGGACTCTAGCATGTCAGCGTGGATGAGCAAATCAGACAAACAGACTCACTCACTTCTGGGACAAGATTCTGTCTGTGGTGTGGCATTAACAAGGGGAGAGATAGGTGGTTACTTTACCTTCTAGGTAGGCAGGTTTCCTCACAATGAGTTCTTCAGCATTATAGAACTAAATGCCACAACAAAATTGTCTCTTACAGTGCTAAAATTGAATTATTGACCTCTTTGTGTTTAGTAACCCAAATCAGAACCAATGCTGGGAGCTACTACACACTCTAACTGTGGTTATTCAAAATGTTATACATATTATTTATTAAATGTATATTATACATGTAAATATTGATGTATATACTACATCATCATTGTGTACAAAATAGGTCATTGTGTGAGATAAAATATAGATATCCCTTTTGTTTAAAGTGAATGGCTGTTATAGGTATAACAGCATACTTCTATTGTGTTTTATATAGGATACTTACCAACTAAAATGATAGGTGCATCTGGACAATGGTGTTTGATTTCTGGATACCATTTAGATGTCACATTTTCATATGATGAAGGACTGAAATTAGTAACAAAAGCTATTATTACAAAGTCACTAAAAACAAATTGCTGTGTTCCCCAAACTTTAAGGATATGTTTGTTTTTATTTTTATGTTGTTGTCGGAAAAATAATAAACTAAATTGTTGTTGTTGTAGTTGTGGCAAAAACAAAATATTTTATAAGAAATAGAACACACATAGGGGATAATTTGATATAGTTATTGATATTTTAAGC
>SJJU01010175.1:0-12406 GCA_012932125.1 Conopomorpha cramerella | reverse complement strand
AAAAATATATATATAATTAAATATATCTCGTTGTCTGATTTCCATAACACAAGTGTTTTAGCTACTTAATATGGGATGAAGGCAATGTATGTGTTGTTGTGAAATATTTATAATTTTATTTATTTAGTCCCATACTTACACACAAGCGACGGTCATTGTTAACGAGTGGGGGTATTGGGGGGTTTCGTCCCCAGACCAAATTAAACTGTGTGCATCATAATAATCTTACACCCTTACCAATTAACGCATTGTTATTTATACAACGGTTATTACAGGTCTACTTGAACTGGTTATTCCGTATTTGACTCTATACAACTGACAAGTTGAGCTTTGTGTATCTTCGAAATAGCAATTCCGCCATTATTAGTAAGGCCCTTAATATATAAAAATCCAGTGTTATGATGTTTGTTCCCAATGAACTCTTCCACAAAAGTTGGCATTTATATGTAATTTCGTCCAATTTGAGAGATAGGATAGTTCATATTTCTTTATTTAAAAAAAGTGACATCCACTGCTGGTCCCACGCCCTGGAGGTTATGACAGAACAACGTCTGTCGGGTCCACTAGTCTACCTATTACATAAAAATCAATTGCTGTTCGTTAGTCTCGCCAAAACTCGAGAACGGTTGGACCGATTTGCCTAATTTTGGTCTTGAATTATTCGTGGAATTTCATCGCGGGATACCAAGGCGACTTCCTATGGCAAAACAAATGTTTGCCGGGACAGCTAGTTTTTATTGTACATTTTAGATTTTACAACAACACATACATTACCTTCGTCCCATGTTAAGTAGCTAAAGCACTTGTGTTGTGGAATTCAGACAACGAAATGTACTTACTGAAATACATGTTTATATAAAAAATACACAAGTACTTAAATGCTCATCACCTAAGTACCTGTGAGCCGTGTCGAACCCACGACCTTATGGAATAAAGGTGCAGACCACTACACCAACTTGAGTTTTATGCTGTGATATCAACTTGAAACGTCAAACTTGTGCCATATTCGATAAAACTATAACTAACTTTGTCTTGGGGGTATCGTTAACAATGATCAGTACAGCCAAGTTCGCCATCACTGCTTCCCCAGCCCTCAGCGTGTCCAACGAAACCCAATCATACTCTGTACCTTCTCTAAACTAGAAGATTCCATCCATAGAACTCTGTGGGTCCTACGTAAACAGTAGACTACGACTTCCGATTCAAACTCATCCTTTGTAATAATGATACCGTAAATTCGCAGACCAATATCGGAATGTCACGAGAAGAAAATCCTGCTGACAGTATCATCCAATTCACGTATGACACACGACACCGGGACGAAATATTTCAAGCGCGAATCGATGATCAGCAACATTTCAACAGAATCCTTCGAGCAAATGTTGAATTACCAACACGGCAAGAAGTTTGTAAGGAAAATATCATCCGACTACGTTCATACCATAGATCAGGTGCAGCATAGAGGAGAGAATTCACTGAGGACAATTGAATATGCAAAGACTCGACCAGCGCTAACTGTGAAGGAATACCAGAAAAAATACTCTAAAGAGCAAGATGACGATAATACTACCTAATTTATACGTTTTGGTTATGCAATCAAAATGCTTCTCTATTTACTTTTCTAATGTCGTTTTGATTATTGTTGATTGTTATTAAAATATTATTGAGTAAAATATACACTTACACAAGGCACCCTTTAAATAATTCTTGTTTTATTGTGTGGTGTTTCATTTTGTAACGGTGTACATGACTGTACTCCTCCAATGTACTCCTAAATATGTATTCTGTTTATTCTTTAAAATATAGGCAGTCTAATTTGGATCTTCGTCGTATCATTTACGCCCCCAGCTGCACACCCGCACATGGCGACCTTTCCAAAGAAGGAGGCCTCGTGTTCGAAAACGACACCGCGCTCTTTTTTTTGACGTACCGACTAGCGACTGAAGAATAATGGCGCTCCTAGGACCGATTTACGTTGCGAAGGAAGATATTTTTACTGGAATAAATCTATGATAACTATGTACAGATCGTTTAATAAGAGCTGGCATCTTAACACGGTGCCCTTTTGTAGTGGCTGTGGCATAATGTGACGTATCACTGCATACAAATAAAGAGTATAACTAAACCTTATAGATTAGTGACTGGTATAAAAATCCGCTGAAAAGCGTGAAATTGTACTATGGTGAGTACTGTGTACGTGCCAGCTCTTATTAATCGATCTGTACTAACCACCCCACAAATGTTAACATACAAAGGTATGAGCTAGTAAATAAATTTGAAATCAATATCCACATAATAATAATAATCATCATTTTCCTGCCCTTATCCCACACTAGGTGGGGTCGGCGCAACACGTTTGGCAATATTCAAATAATAATCTTATAATAAATAACAATCCTTCTGTTTCTAACATTAGGATTTAGGAACTACGAATCGAATGAAATATCCATTATTATTGTGAACGATATTTTATTAACACATAAATTGCACTTCAGATTTGCCATCACAATTTCCTAACTTGTCCTAAAGGTTTTTATTAAGGTTCATCCCTGCCAAGTTTTCTTTACACAATGTACATTTTATTATTATACAACTTCATATGTATAGTTTCAACTAGGGACGACTATTCTATTCTTGTGCCGGTCAATTGATCTATTGTCAATGGCACTACTATACAAAAACACGAGTATATCCCATTTTTTCTATAGAACACGACTTAATTGGGAATTTTCTTTGAGATTTTTCTGTCAGATTTTCGGGTCGAGATCTGTCATTACTGTCATAATTTAGTACTGATCTCCGCCCGTAAATTTGTCAGAAAAACGTCAAAGAAAATTCCCCATTGACCATAATAGGTCCATGGGAAGATTTCTAACACCAAAAATGTCTTATCTAGATGTCGCTCGATAGTATCCACATTTTATTACGTCAAATTATTTAGGCCATAGAAAATAATTATTTGTAATATCGACTATGAACTGGCAATGCGTCCTATCTGAACCGTTCGTATGACACGAGATTGATTAGTATGTCTACCTCAAATAGAACGTTTTGTTTTAAAAATTGCATGCACTCTTAAAATCAGATAGGACCTACTGCCAGTTCAAAGTCGATATGCTCAGACTAAACAAAAAAACTAGACTTGCAAGCCGCGTACCACCTTCAGTTTCTCTTTTCCACCAAAATATACGGAAAATAATGTATCTCTGGATCCAAACTGCCACTTCTACTACTAATTTGACAGTTTGGATCCAGATATACCCTGATACGCAGTAAGGGACAGAAGATATTGTCTCTTACTCTTTCACTTCTGCATGTTTTTCATACCGTTGTCTCGTTTTATTCCAAACGTCAGTTTAGGATTGCATGTCTTAGTTGTTTTTGGTCTAAAGAACATTAAATAAATGGACTGTCATCTTCAATACTGACTCCTTAACCCTTGAACAGGCAGAAGGTTTGTTTGAAATTATTTAATTTAGACTGTATTTCTACGGACTAAAGCTCAAAATTAAGTGGGATCTATATACCCTCTGCCTGGTAAAGGGTTAACGTCAGTCCTTCAGTTCACAATTTGACATTAATCCCCCTTAATACAGCTGGCGCCATCTTTAATAGCTAAGAGAAGCAAGGATCCTGAAAATACCCCCATTCGTCAATTTTATTATTTATGAATAGAGGGAAAGTCTGTTCTGTAGAAAAAATGAGATAACTCCAAAAACACTCAGTCAAATGGCTTTACAAAAGCCGTCACAAATTACACACGTAATCAGTCAAATTTATATAGAAAACTTCGACGAACATAAAACAGACAAAATAACTGACTAAAATATTGTCTGCTTACTGGTGAAATCGAGCAAGTGTAGTTTTAATTTAAAAAAAAAACGACAAAGTGTTGAAACGTTTTACATATTAACAGTAGTTCCGTTAATATTTCCTGGATATTTGAAAAACTTTAAATAAAATAGAACCTACTTTAATCAATAAAGTATTAAGACTTATGGTTTTATCATGAATGTCGTTAACAGAACTGAATCTAAATGGGATTACTGGGAAACAAACAAGTATTATTTAAAATCGCTTCAAATTCAAATTGAAAACCTCCTCCTTTTTTGAAGTTGGTTAAAAAGGTCCATTTTCATTTTGCACCTTTTTGACAGATGTTTAGTTATTAACAACATGAAATGGGGTCCATTTTTAATTTATCATGGATCAAACGAAATTAGCGTAATCTAACGATGGTTTGAAATTTCTACCACTAAGCAGATTAAACGGAAAAATATAAAGGTTTAACACACGCCGAAATTTTCTATCTATTGTTCTAAGTGGAAACATTTCCCGACTTATTCTATTAAAATATAAAATTCAACCGATTTTTTTAAATAAACACACACACACAAATGTAACGTTTTTATATCATACTAGCCGTACCGCGTGTTACTCACGTTTTTTCGCTCCCGTGGGAATTCTTGGATAAAATATAGCCTATGTTACTCAGGGAGAATGTAAAATTCTAATAGTGAAAGAATTATCGAAATTTGTCCAGTAGTTTTCGAGTTTATACGTTACAAACATCCATGCATAAAAAGAGGAATTTCCCCTAAAAAAAAATCAACAAGAGTGAGCGATCATAGAATAAAGTAGTCTCATCTCTTTCGTTTTCAACTATCTTTGATAGTTTGATTTTCTTTAGAAAACTCCTCATTATTTTCTCTTTATAATACGTATTAGTATAAATCAGCTAGTCTTCTATTACATATTGAATCTTTTATTTATTCACCGAAGAATGTTGAAACCGACGATGTTCTGTAATAGGGAAGAAGCTGAATGCAGATGGCGCTGCGTACGCATGGCCCATATGAACCAATGAACGTATGGAGTGACAATCAATTAACCAATCGCGATGTTTTCGGTCAAGCGAAACTAGCGCCATTCGGTCATGAGTTTTATTCCCCATTAATGCGCCAATAAGGACCAAAATGCATTACCTACCTACTTACATTATAATTGTGCCTTTGCTTAGTTCCCATTCTTGTTATTATTGACTTAAGACACCAGTATCTTGAGTTAAGGCCGATTTAGACGGCTCCATTTTCTTGTCTCTACGATAAAATTGCAGCAGGAAAATTCTTGCGTCGTGTAAACTACTAGGAAGAGACTCATTCTATCTTCATCACTATAAGCAGACAACTATTGAAATATTTAAATTACAACATTGAACCCCATCCCTACTAAATATTAGACAAGTAAACGATCTCAACGCAAGAAAAAAAACCAGAGAGATGCCAAGTTGCAACTTAAACGAAAGAACTTTTCATATTATTTACTTGTTTAAGATAGCTACGTGCTAGCTATTACCTCGCAAAGGTACAATTGTGTATTTTAACACCAAATTGTGTGAATTGTTTGTTAAAAGTACGACTAATTATTACGCATATTATGCTAACCCCATGTCCTTTAGGTATCCTTGCACCGTTTAGTCATACTCAAGTCGAGGTGTATAATGCCGTTCTTTGCCGACGACTTAGATATAGGTATGGTTGTCCCTTTCGTTTACAAACACACAATAGAGACCAACAGCTTACTTTATACATACGAACAAGGACTGCATACTAAAAGTATCCCAAAACCGCTGAGAAAATAATCTGCCTAGTATCAGTACTTCGTTCATTCTAAATAATGAGTCTTAATATCTAGTGCAGAATGCTCATTTTGATTCAACAATATTTTCATTATTTGATGACATATACACTTGTGAACATTCGTAACTTATTTTATTAATAAATTATTTTATTCGAGTAACAATTTTCAAAAATTGTGTTTTTTTTTAAACAAGAGTCAAATAGGGAAGAAAACAATAAAGCTGAATCCAGATATCGCTACACATGCTTTATTCATCTATATATATCGCACAGTTAGAACAAAAAGTGACACAAAACAAAATGTGTCATTTTATGAAATTGAACCTTAACATAAAAGATACAAAACTTAAATTACAAAATCGGCATGTTTCGTATTGGGCCGTTTTTGTTCTAACTATGCGATATGTCTATCAAAAAGGTATCCTTATTGCTTCATTCGCAGAAGTGTTTCAGTGTATGAAGCAGCTTAGGCTTTCGAGAAATTATAATTACGGGCATTTCATTGTAATACCTAACTAAAACGAATGTCATAGAATCTGTGAAAGTGCACTGTTGTACTCACAAGAGCAAAATTCTATGGTCTCGGTATGTTCAACTGTCAACAACTCAAATGCAATAAAAAAGGCAGAAAAAAATTACTGAGGTAACCTGTCAAATTAACTTTTACTGTCAATCGATTAATACTTATACAAATATTACTTTTTTGGGTCAAGTAAACTAGTTCATGAGTTTTCTTCCCTATAAGAACAACATACATTGAATACACACCAGGGGGCCTGCTACACTCTGGCAAACGATGTGCATTGCTGAAGTCGTTAATTTAATTTCACAGTCGTCCGTAGTAAAAAAGCGATGCACATAGTTTGCCCCTACGATGCCAGAGCGATGCAACTATGAGTGCGCCTAGGAAAAAACGATGAAGCATACTTCATGACCTTTGTTTCATACTTAGGCTAAGCTTCATATGGCCGCGCGGTGTGAGGTGTTCACACGACGATAAGCAAATCGATAGACACAACGTGATCTTCGGTACTCATCTATATATATAAAAGAAAGTCGTGTTAGTTACACCACTTATAACTCAAGAAAGGGGGAACCGATTTGGCTGAAAATTATTGAGGCAGTGGCTTACAACCAGGAGACGGACATAGGATACTTTTTATCCCGATCCTGTGGGACGCGATGTTGTATTTTGCATAAATTTCTGAAATTGCGCGAATGAAATCGCGGGGCGTCCACTAGTTTTGAATATATCTATGTGTCTTTCCGTCTCAAGTCACGCGGATCGTCTTAACAGGTCGATTTAAGTTTGCAGAATTGGCGGTAGTGCACGGCGGCGCGCTGTAATGTAGACGATAACAACCGCTCGTGTCTATCTCGTACCGAGCGGTTCGTAGTTCCGCGCGGCCATATGAACTTAGCCTTATTATTAACCCAATAACGCCCAGAATAATACTTACTCTTTAATTGATTTTGACATTTATGACCATGTAATAGAGTTTAAAATAACTTGTCAGTGTCCGAGTACAGTGGGTGCTAATGGCTTAAAAAAATATTGTAAATGTCACACATAACTCAAAAACTCTCCAAAGGTCCCTTTTATAGAACAAACTGCATATGCATTCGCCTGTACTGATACTAGATGCAACATATCCACGCTGTTAGCGGTTCTTGGCACGTCTAATGCCCATGCCCATGTCCGAATCCATGTCCATGGCCATGGCCGAGTGCCGCGTAACCGTTGCGCTGTGCCGGTTGCTCGTCGGGTTCGTCATCGTTGCCGTTGTCGTCCGTCGCACTGTTGCGACTCTCGAGCTGCTGGTTCCACATCGAAGCGTAGTCGCCGTTCAGCGACAACAGCGTTTCGTGACTGGCGATTGGGGAGAAAAAAAAAAGTTTCACACATCACATCATCAGCCACATAATGTCCACTGCTGGACGAGGACCTCCCCCAATGAGATCCGTCATTTAGGGTGAAGTGCCAGTAATCGCCACGCTTGGCAGGCGGGTTGGCGATCGCAGTGGTGTTGTGGTTTAACTCACAGAGAGCGCTGCTGCCCGTTCTCTGGAGAGCTCCCTCGGTCGCCTCTTACGACCCCCATGACGGGAAAAGTTGGGCTGGGGTGGTGACACATGTATTCTATTCGCCGTCACCACACGGCTAAAAAAGGCTAATGTGACCAGTATGGATAAATAATCGTTAAAAGTAAGATGAATTCTCTTTGACGTTTTTCTGACAGATTTTTCGGACGGAGAACTGTCATTACTGTCATACTTTCCAAACAAAGTTTGACAGTAATGACAGTTCTGCGCTCGTAATACTGTCAGAAAAACGTCAAAGAAAATTCTCCATTGAGACGATGCGATTGTGTAGCGTATATGAATGAACGAGCGGTGTGACTTATCACTGCATACATTTCAGAGTAATTGCTTTCCATATTACGAGGACAGCCAGGGCGTGGCATATAAGGCGTGTCACTAAACATTATTGCTTAGTGACATGCGTAAAAAACATGCTGTATAGTATAGTCAAATTGCATTGCTCTTATTAATCGATCTATACCGCGTTATTAGACGCAAGTATTCACAAGAATAAGTTCTTACTACCTTATTTTACTATTTCTATACGATAATGCCTTTTTCATTCACCAACCACTCTGTTTATGACAATCAATACGTAGAATAAAACAAAGTCGCCTCCTTCTGTCTGATCCTATGTATGATTAGATCTTTCAAACTACGCAACGGATTTTGATGCGGTTTTCATTCGTAGATAGTGATTCTTGAGGAAGGTTATAGGATAGGATACATGTATTTAACAAAGAAACACTTAAATGTATATTGGCCGAGTCAACTAGTTGATATATAAGTAATTAGATAGTAGCACAGGATACATACTTGCCCCTCTCGACAATTTCTCCATCCTTAAGGACTAGAATCTCATCGGCGTGTATGATTGTGGAGAGTCTGTGAGCGATTATGAGAGTCGTCCTGTTTGCACACACGCGCGCCAACGCCGCCTGAAAAGATTGTAAATTAATTAAAAAAAAAAGCATATATACGGTCGAATTGAGAACCTCCTCCTTATTTTTGAAGTCGGTTAAAAAAAAAAACACGAGTAAAACATAACACGATTGCCATCGATCTGTCAAATCGTTAATCGAATGGGGAATTTTCTTTGACGTTTTTCTGACTATTCATTCATTAATTACTATCATACTTTCCAAACAATGTTTGACAGTAATGTCATACTTCCCAAACAAAGTTTGACAGTAATGTCACACTTTCCAAACAAAGTTTGACAGTAATGTCATACTTTCCAAACAAAGTTTGACAGTAATGTCACACTTTCCAAACAAAGTTTGACAGTAATGTCACACTTTCCAAAAAAAGTTTGACAGTAATGTCACACTTTCCAAACAAAGTTTGACAGTAATGACAGTTCTTAGCCCGAAAACCTGTCAGCAAAACGTCAAAGAAAATTCCCCATTAATAAACAGACTGTAGGAAGAGCATCTATGCCTACGACGCTTTGGAATTAAAACGCCTCTATTAGTATTATTTTTTACCTGTATATTCCTCTCAGTGTTGGTGTCGAGTGCGGAAGTGGCCTCGTCCAATAGCACGATGGCTGGGTCTTTGAGCATGGTGCGTGCGATTGCGATTCTCTGCTTCTCGCCGCCGCTCAGACGCAGACCACGCTCACCAACCTGCGCGTATTATGTTTTGTTATATTATGTTGTGAACATTCCTGAACAAACATGAACCCTGTAAGGGTATAACAATCTTACATTTTCTTATAATGACTTCAGTATGGTATGAAAGTACTTAATGTATATTAAATTACATTAGTTTATCACGAGTGGCTAAGAGAAAAGGAAGTAAAACAATTGCATTATATTGAGGTTATTACGGTAAGTAACCACCAAGCCGTAAAATATCTCAAGTTTCGACTCCTAAGAAGAACAATAATATTACGGGAATCGCTGCAAAAGCACTGGCTCTGAGTAGCATGTCCATTACTCCTCACCTTTAATCAGATTATTTTGTGAACTTTAATTGTGATAGGTATTAGATATTCCGCTGGCAGAGTTACTACTAAATATACATATAGAAAATTAGTTTTGTCTCTTCTGAAAATTCCCCAATGAGGTTTACATGTTTCTTTTGGTTACGACAGATGGCGCTAGCTGTTTTAGGGGGGTTAAAAGTGAGTAGCATGTCCATTACTCCTCACCTTTAATCAGATTATTTTGTGAACTTTAATTGTGATAGGTATTAGATATTCCGCTGGCAGAGTTACTACTAAATATACATATAGAAAATTAGTTTTGTCTCTTCTGAAAATTCCCCAATGAGGTTTACATGTTTCTTTTGGTTACGACAGATGGCGCTAGCTGTTTTAGGGGGGTTAAAAGTCAACGAAATAACTGACTTCAAGCATTCATTTATATATAAAACAATACCTGTGTGTCGTACGCATCGGGGAAGGTGAGTATTCTGTCGTGGATGTCGGCATTCTTGGCAGCGGATATGACGTCAGCGGACGACGCTTCCAAGCGTCCGTACTGGATATTGTATCTGGTGGTTAAGGGACGACATGAAATATAAATCGATGGTCTCAATTAAAAATGTCGGTAGTGTAATATTAGGAATATGTACTATTCTACACCGTTAGATTGGCGATATTAAGATCTATAAATTTATACGTATCATACAACATCACGTAAAGATACCAAAGATTATAAGTTGTTGTAAATGTGAAATATGTACCACAAGTAGTTTAGTTTTAATGTCCAAAACGAACTTTAACACTTCCGTTTTCTAAATACGACTTTTTTAATAGAGATCGAAATCATTCCATAAATTCAATTATATCGTTTTTATGGCTTACAATGCGTTTAAAATGGTTCAGAAATGGTACGATCGATTGAAAGTCTCACCGGAGTGTACCCGCACGTTGTCAATGAAATTGACATTGATTACGGACGGAATTGTGC
This sequence comes from Conopomorpha cramerella, assembly GCA_012932125.1. Lineage (NCBI taxonomy): Eukaryota > Metazoa > Arthropoda > Insecta > Lepidoptera > Gracillariidae > Conopomorpha > Conopomorpha cramerella. The sequence goes on along the minus strand of SJJU01010175.1, from coordinate 1,767 downwards.
GTAATCAAGTGCGTGTGTGTGTGTGTGTGCGTGTGTGTGAGAGCGTGTGTGTGTGCGAGTGTGTGAGCGCGTGTGTGTGCGGGTGTATGTGTGTGTATTTTACTATATACATTACCCAATAGTGTTGTTAAACAGCACAGTATCCTGAGGTACCACTCCAATGACCCGCCTCAGTGAAGCGACGGTGACGCTGCGCACGTCCTGGCCGTCAACCAGCACGGAGCCCTCGTTCACGTCGTAGAAACGGAACAGGAGACGTGTGATTGTTGACTTGCCGGCGCCGCTGGGACCGACCTGCCAATAAGTAAAAGTATTAAGGAACATTTTAATTGGTTGTTTAGTTGCTATCATTATATAGTATAAAACAAAGTCGCCTCTCTCTGTCTGTCCCTATGTATGCTTAGATCTTTAAAACTAAGCAACGGATTTTCATGTAGTTTTCTTTATGAGGTAGAGTGATTCTTGAAGAAGGTTTATTGGCTATGTGCAAAGCGAGTAGTGGCAGAGAGATAACGACCCCAGCGCACAACACGGCAGAAATCGGAAACAAATGCGGATGATCAGCTGTCAAGTGTTGATTGCAGTACAAAATCAAAGCAAAGAAATGGGCCATCATGACTGTTGTTGCGTTGTTAAATTTTAACGTGTTGCGTTCTTACATGCTCGGCTAATACTAATTTATTGCATTTTATCTCAGTTTGTGGTTGGAAACTAATATTATGTGTAATAGTTTGAAGCCCGGTGTTTATTATTATATTAATTTTACAAACTATTGAATAAATTTCACTTATATAATATTGTCAACAATACTATTTTAATCTTTGGTTTTATTTATATTTGCAAAGAAAACTAACAATATTTACATTGTTATTATTTGACAAATGTTCCGCAAATGTAGTAAACGCTACGCGTCGCCACCGTCGCGCACATAGCCAATATGTATAATACATGCATATAAAAGCAGAGGAACTTTGCTAATAATGTATATTTTGGCAAAACAACGTTTGCCGGCTCAGCTTTATACCTACATTTAAAAATCAATGCCACTTTTCGTTGTAATGTTATAACTCCGGAACGTGTGGACCGATTTTGCTAATTATTCCGTTGTGGTGCTTATTAATGACAGCAGATTGTTCTTATGAAAGAAAAAAATGACATCCACTGTTGGGCACAGGCCACCCTGTAGGTTATACTAATATTTCATCTTCTTCTTCTTTTCGAGTCAACATTTTATATTCATATTAATAGTTAAGACAGGACAACGTCTGTCGAGTCCACTAGTTTTTTTATGAACACAAAGAACAAGCGACGTTTGAACACAATGATGCCTGATGTGAAGCAGCAATGTGGTCTACGATGGAGCACACTTGCTCATTAAATACCCATTTGCCCGTGACTTGAAGACCTCCAGACTATACTGCGCTGGAAATACAGACTTCGGTAAGTAATCCTGGCGGTACGCACTATGAAAGGGCACTTACACTTACATACCGTATGCCAGTTGCTGGCTTTTACGACAAGGTAGGCAGTAATCCCCAAGGGTTGACAACTATGTATAGGTAACTTGTCTTTACGAAATATAACCTACCTATTTACTTACCCAAAAAATACAGGACCTTCGTTATAATACATTATTAGGTCGGGTAGTCAAGATACTGAGGTAGGCAGTGTACATACATACACTTCACGCCTGTCTCCCAGAGGGGTAGGCAGAGACTACAGATCTCCAATTGTCACGATCCTGACATACCCCTTTCGCTTCATCTA
>SJJU01010173.1:0-13154 GCA_012932125.1 Conopomorpha cramerella | reverse complement strand
GTATTTAACCCAAAGTGACAGGGGGTGAGCACATCGCCGTTATAGGGTTCACACACCTTGTGGTGTGCGGGTTTCATCACGACGTTGTCCTTCACCGTACGAGCGTTGCGTTGCGTACATAGGCTCTGAAAAAGAGTCACATTGGTACACGGCCAGTAGCCGGAGTTGAACCCGCGACCTCCCGGTTACAAGACAAGTCCGACCAACTGGACTACAGACGCTCCGCTAGCATAATATAAGTGTATTATTTTATAATTATTAGTTGATAGTCTATAGTTTTATAACTTGTTTCTTACCTATTATGCTCAACGCTAGAGTTACTTTTATATCGTAATGGTATAATACCTGTAAAGATGTTTAAGTGTGTATGTGTGTAAATAAAAGTTTTTTTACTTAAGGTAGGTAAGTAAAAAAAAACTAGCAATTAGATGGCTTCAATGGGGAATTTTCTTTGAAGTTTTTCTGACAGAATTTCGGGCGGAGATCTGTCATTACTGTCATAGTTTTTTTTAATAGTTCTTTGCAAATAAAGTTTGACAGTAATGACAATACTCCGCCAGAAAAACGTCAAAGAAATTTCCCCATTTTAAAGAACAAAGTGAATACCTCTTTCTTTCTGACGTCCGACGAGATTTCATGGGGGTTTGTGGTGTAGTGACATTTACTTAAATAAAACAATAATTTGTGTCATGTTTTTTTAATAACTAACATGACAAGTAAATGTTTAAATGTAGGTAAATAGCTTCGCTAATATCCCTTACATAATGAAAAAAATGATAAAACTGACGTTGGGGCAATTTTTTCTCTTACCAAAGGGCAAGATGTCATAGTGCAAGAAACATAATAATAAGTATACCAAATTCGAAATATCTAGATACATAGGTACCAGTTAGGTAAACTAAATAGGTACCTATTATAGGTTGGTTATACTGCGTGTAAGAGGACTCCGAACAGGTCTTAGAAAGAAACATTGTTGGGCTCGTCAATATGAACAACTTTTGCTATGGCGACAATGCGGGGAAATGCCAAATTTTTTTTTTCATCTACATACAAAATACATTTTTTTTACCTCGGAAGATGACATTTTGTATAGAGATGAAAAAACTTTTTTTATGTCCCGGCGTTGTCGCCACAGTTAAAGGTTTTTTTTTATATTGCCGAGCCCAACAATGTTTCTAAGACCATTGCTCGGGGTCCTTTTACACTTACAGCCAGATAATTTTCATCCACAAAGGTGAAGCAAGTACATAAGTTATTCTTTTGCAAACATGTATTTTATCTATGTAAGATTTGACACATAGTATTATTAAAAAGTAGGTATATAGAACGAAGTAATGTTAGTTACTCCATTTATAACTCCAAAACTACTGATGGGATTTTAATGAAATTTTACATGTTTATCAGAAATGTCAATATAGACACGATAGGTTATAGACACCTTGGAATACACTAACTTGGAATAAAACGTGGTCACTTTAAAAATACAGGTCTTTGAATAATGATAGAAACAAACATATGTAGAACTATACAGAGCGTAAAAGGACCCCGAGAAATGGTCTTAGAAACGTCGTTGGGCTCGTCAATATGAACTTTTACTATGGCGACAAATCAATTCCCATACAAAGTATAAAACTGTATTTAAGCTACAGAAAACCCTTTGGTCGTTTATTACCAATAGAAATGGCTTATGAATAAAAAGTTAGTAACAATTTGACGTAGATCAACTTACACCAGTTTCGTTGTACTTTGCGTATAAAAAAACAGATTGGCAGAACTCTTTGAACTTGTTCTCAAGATACCCTTTTTTATGGCGCCAGTGATAGTTACGTACCAACGGCCATACATCCATTAGACACACAATGTTCTGACAATACATATGCTAGTTCAAGCAAAATGACAGTAATCTTTTATAGTCAAATGAGCCAATCATCTGCTTGACCACGTCCACTCCCAAATTCATTTGGTAGCCGTAGTACAGCTTTGACGTAATATGTGTAACATGAGGAGTCTATTAGATGTTGGTCGCTGTTAGGTACCTACAGCTCAGGCACCTTAACACTTACGCGCACTGCAAATATACACAATAGAAGTTTAATTTGTTGTAACTGCTACATCCGTTTACTGTCCAGGAAAGTATTAAACATGTGTTATGATACTCTACGAGGTAAGTGCTTACTTATAAAATAGGCTCTGAATGTCAGTCAGATACCCTAGGGGCACCACACATTGGCACTTTTAAATTCTAGCTCTTTGCTTCTGGATCACCAAAAGCAGAGTTTACAGCTGGTACCTAAGGTAACGGCGTTAGCCGTGTGGTGACGGCGAATAGAATACATGTGTCACCACCCCAGCCCAACTTTTCCCGTCATGGGGGACGTAAGAGGCGACCGAGGGAGCTCTCCAGAGAACGGGCAGCAGCGCTCTCTGTGAGTTAAACCACAACACCACTGCAATCGCCAACCCGCCTGCCAAGCGTGGCGATTACTGGCATTTCACCCCAAATGACGGATCTCATTGGGGGAGGCCCTCGTCCAGCAGTGTACGTTATGTGGCTGATGATTATGTTGCTTTAAAGCATTACGCACTAAAGTAAACATTTCAACAAGTGTTGCCGCGATTGGGCATTCTCCTTTCAAAACTAGTTTAACTTCAAATAAACTATGACGTGCTAGGAAAAATAACAATAATAAAATAAATACTGTCGTTTTATTCAGGAAATACATAAGTATACTTTGTATAACGCAAACATACGAGTGTTTTCATTTTTCCTTGGGGAGGCCAATAATTTATTACTCAGGACCCGTCTAGAAAGCATCTGTGGGGAATCGCCTCAGGGTGCGCGATAATTGTTTTTTTTTTCTTATCTTTTCACAGTAAAGGCGGAAGAACGATATTGGCCACATGGGAATCGGCAAAAAAAGTATTTTCTCATTTTTCGACGGCAAGCTGTTTTTTCAGCCCAGCCCAATTTTTAGAGCCCTTGTTTTTCTTAGTTATGATAGATGGCGCTAACTGTCTTAGGAGGAATAAATATCAACAAAATGGTTAACTTCAAGCACTCAGTACTAAAGTTGATAGCATTGAATTTGAAAACTGTCTGAAGTTTGAATAACTTAACCAAGTAACAAAAACGTACTAAAATATAACTGACAGAAGTCATCCTGGAAATTTTTGTGGTTTGATAATTCCCCATTCCGTCGTACGTTGACCTCTTTTTTTGTTTTCATTTTAATTCTGTACATTAATTACTCTCCAGAGTCGAGTAATCTGTAGAGCGAACGCAAAACGAAAATTAAGTACAATAAGCCAGAGGAGTGGCGGCAAGCATATATCATAGGGTGTACTAATATACAGGGAGTAACAAAGTCCTGCAGTGGGAATTGAAGGGCCTATAGAGAAAGCCTTTATTAATGGAACAACATAGAGAAAATTAAGAATTTCTTCATCTAAAGGATTTAAATTTACATCATCAGCCACATAACGTCCACTGCTGGACGAGGGCCTCCCCTAATGAGATCCGTCATTTGGGGTGAAATGCCAGTAATCGCCACGCTTGGCAGGCGGGTTGGAGATCGCAGTGGTGTTGTGGTTTAACTCACAGAGAGCGCTGCTGCCCGTTCTCTGGAGAGCTCCCTCGGTCGCCTCTTACGACCCACATGACGGGAACAGTTGGGCTGGGATGGTGACACATGTATTCTATTCGCCGTCACCACACGGCTATTATCATTAAATTCACAATAAAACTTAATCATATCAACATGTTTTGGTTGTAGATGGGTGACATGTAACCGTCAATCAGACATCATAAACTAAACATAGATTGATTCACAGACAATCACAAGATTGCCATTAAAAAAAAAGAACTAAAGTATGGGCATTCAACACTTTGTCGCGAATAGCACAGAACAGCGAATAGGCTAGAGATTAATGAGTAGCATGTAGGTAGAGATCAGTATGTCGACCAGCATCAATATGACTTTTGACTTCGTGAAAGAATAATAATACTGACATTTTGATTCTCTTAACTGGACTTACTTATTGAAATGGTTTTCTACAGCAATAGCGAATATTACGAGATGATGTTATGTGTGGGGCCAGCTGATGGAAACCTTGAGCAAGCACGTGAGCAAGTGAGCGATTTATTGATGGGAGACCAGAGGGGAACAACGTAGGTTGCCTTCCAGCGATTGTTTTCGGAAAATGGTTATGCGGCTTCACCGTTTCATTTAGAGGAAATAGGCCCGAAGGACGACCAATCAATCGGGACCCAAATATGGAAGAGGCAGTATTGGATCATTTCCGCATAAACCCATGAACGAGTACTACCATTCTTCATAGCCGAGCTGCGACAATTCTTGGAGTCCCTAATCATATGAGTACCTAGGGATTCTATGCTCAAACAAACACGCCTATGAATTGCTACTGAAGGTGGACCTTTTGAGCCTTTTTTGTAATAGCTTTTACTATTTTAAATTTATACTGTTAACATTTTTTTAATAATCGCTTGTGTCTTGTAATTAAGCCATTAACTTGAAGCATATTTTGTAGCTCGTACCAAATCTCAGTAAAAATTCAGTCTATTTTAACAAATTGAGATTTAATAGATCAACAACGATCGAATGTGATTCAACGACTTAATTACTTTCATGTGAATGATTTTGTCATTTGATGACAGCGATAATTTTGACAAATCAAAAAGATAAACAAATATGTAGGAAGTAAATAATAACCATAATTACGAAAAATAAGAAATTGCATTGAAAAAATGTATGAAACAAGCGTGATAATGTGAAAAATCTCATGGAAGACTTGTATGTTTTGGAGGAGCAGCTAAGCTCGCTTTATTATTTCGTGGTTTCAGCAGAAAATCATTGTTTGTGTTATAGGTTGTGTTCTGCTTTCTACTATACCGAAACCGAACCTTTACTTACAAAAAAACACGGGTCTTACACATGTAAAAAAAAATTCGCTAATAGTAGGAAGGTTAGTAGGTTCCGTCTACGGACATACATTAAACAGTGTTGGGAGAAATTTCTATCGATAAAATGGTCGATAAACATGGTTTTGTTATTTTTTTTTTAAACGCTGGAGGGTTCTAATCATGTTAATTAAAGTCCATGTATACATGTAAAGGGTGATTAATTCCCACTGCAGGATTTTGTTACTCCCTGTATATTTAATAGGTCAGTTTTTGAAGGTAGTATAGTAAAGCCCAAAAAAAGGTTTTAAAATAACCTATTTGCAATAAAACCAACGGAAGGAAAGTGATAACTGTGTATTGTCAACAACTTTAATTAATAATTCACTCCTACTCCATTAAAAGTAAGGCAGAAGTAGTAAACATTGATAAGTCACAATAATTCTTTATTAATGACGATAAACTTATTGCCGCCAAAAGGCGTGTAGTTTTTTTTATCACTATGAACAAGCGTTTGACCATCATCCTGCCTGATGTTAAGCAGCGATGTGGTCTACGATGGAGCACACTTGTTCATTAGGTACGTATTCACCCTGTGTAGTACTTTTCCTATGTAGATTTTCACTCGAAAATATTGATGTATGTACATCTACATATTTCACTGTTATCGTTTGCCGTTCTCTTATGTTGCAATTGATTTTCGGTGCCATTATTATACCAGGTGTTCATGTTGACAACTTCGATACCTTCTACAACATAAAATTGAAACCTAAAAAGATAATCGTATAATGTATTGCCGAACACAAAGCTCCAAAACGGCTGAAGCGATTATTTCTCTAATCCTTTTTTGTATAAACTTAATGTTCTTATGAAAGAAAAAGTGACAAATATATCATTATCAACATCATCAGCCCATACTTGTCCACTGCTGGACATAGGCCTCTCCAATTGCACGCCACTATGATCTGTTTTCGCCTTCTCGCATCCAGCTTCTGCCATTAATATATTTTGTCAACAAGTTTATGAATAAAGCCTGTACGCTACTCAAGGCTCTTGTAGTGAAAGTGAACATCATGGCGAAAACCCGCATACAAAACAAATTGTGTGAATTCTAGTGCACATCGTTTTTCATCTTAAATACCTTGCACTTAGCTATTTAAGTGCCTACCTCTGGGATTAAAGGTTATGTATATTTTATTATTCTTAGATTCTGCACTCAGCGGAAAGAATTTCAAAGCGAGAGAAGCATGAAATGAATAATAAAGACGTACTTGCTGAGTGGGTATCTAATCTACAAGACCTTACATTTTATTTGTAGTTTTGTACTTATCATGCTTTTAAAGCGAAACCAGTTAAACTCACAGAGCGTCTGCGGTCCAGTTGGTCGGATCCTTGACTTGTAACCGGGAGGTCCCGGGTTCGAGTCCGGCTACTGGACGTGTACCAATGGGACTCTTTTTCAGAGCTATGTACGCAACGCAACGCTCGTACGGTGAAGGACAACATCGTGATGAAACCCGCGCACCACAAGGTGTGTGAACCCTATAACGGCGATGAGCTCACCCCCTGTCACGTTGGGTTAAATACGCTTGGTGAACTGTGGGTATTTGCTTTAGCAAGTGCCTCTGCCTACCCCGCTTTGGGATTAAAGGCGTGAAGTGTATGTATGTATGTTAAACCCACACTGGCGCATAGTCGAAGCGAAGCGAGAGCGCGGCTTGCTTTTAACCGATTCAAAAAAGGAGGAGGTTCTCAAATAGACTGTATTTTTTTTAATCACTATGAACAAGCGTTTGATCACCATCCTGCCTGATGTTAAGCAGCGATGTGGTGTACAATGGAGCACACTTATTCAGTAGGTACCTATTCACCCGCGACTTGAAGACCCTCAAACTATACTGCGCAGGAAACACAGATTATTCGTTTATTTTGTTACCCATAACTTGGGACTGGGTGAACACATGTTGATAATTCCTCTTTTATTTGTAAACCCCATTTAATGTTGGTTCAATGGCGTCCATGCGAAAGCTACCAAAGTTCGAATATTTTACTGGTTGCAGTCGGTCCTTTTTTCTTTCAAGTTCTTTGTCACACACAGTGTTAAAACTTAAAAAAAATATTAGAGACTAGCTATCCCGGCAAACATTTGTTTTGCCTTTGTAGCCCGTATATTGGAAGAAATACACCTTTTAAACCTTCCCTGAACTGCCACGAATAATTCAAGACCAAAATAAGCCAAATCGGCCCAGCCGTTCTCGACTTTTAGCCAGACTAACGAACGGCGATTCATTTTTATTTATATGTATAGATACCGCTTTGCAAGGTGGCGAGGTGAGCCGATGGGTGCAGTGACTTACATACACACGAGATTTACTAAATAAAATAAATAAAAATAAATACACTTCACGCTTTTGATCCCAAAGAGGGGTAGGCAGAGGCACTTGCTAAAGCAAATACCCACGGTTCACCAAGCGTATTTATCCCAACGTGACAGGGGGTGAGCCCATCGCCGTTATAGGGTTCACACACCTTGTGGTGTGCGGGTTTCATCACGATGTTGTCCTTCACCGTAAACGATGAATGAGATTTACTGTTATTATAAATCGACGTATGTTATGTCACGGTCCTGACATACTCCTTTCGCTTCATCTACGATCATACATCTTTTCATACATGACCTCCGGTTTCGAGTACTTTTCACGCCACCTTCCGCAGGACATCCACCAATCTGGTCAATGAATTGTGTATTTAAAAAAGTATACAAAGCACAACTTTTCTACCCTCCAGAACATTCCCGCTTCCCGGAGTTATAGTCCTCAAACTCGAATGGATGATTCACATCCATCACTGATTACGAACCACGAAACCATCGCGCTACTTGATTACAACGAACAATGGATTTCATTAAGTCTCTTTGTAAATGATAGAGACAAATGTGCGATTTAGCTAATTAATTCGGTACTTATTTACTTTGGACATATATTTAATTTCAATATTGACTATGATATATTCCATGATCTATTATTTATTCATACGATAACATATGTATACCTATGAATAGATGTTAGTATTGTTACGCCCGGGGTCGAGAAACAACGGCTAGAATGCCGTAGAGGTACGTCGAACATTCGAGAGGCCTAAAGAACATTCCAGTATCCAAGTCGACGCATACAAACCACTACACAGTGCCTATATGCGTCAGAATGTAGTAGAAGGATCTCGAAAGATCGAGAAAAGTGTGGTATATTTCGGAAGCCACAAGTACTTACCTCACCACAAGTAGGTATACACCTACTTACCTACTGTTGGGTGTAGGTATAAACACGCGAGCCGTCGACGCGACTCACAAGTAGGTATAAATCTACTTACCTACTGTTGGAGTAGGTATAAACACGCGAGCGGGCCGACGCGACGGTTAGGTATTTAATTATTATTATTAGAAGTCGACTCGAGAATGTACCTGAACCTACTCGAATGTTCTGGATTGTGTACCGTGGTATATAAAGAGCGACGATCGAGTCGGCGGGACAGTTTCAACTAAACAGTGATACAGTGAACATCAAGAGAGAAAATTAAAGAGAGTTAACAAGTGATTGTGTGATTGTGAAAGTGTTTATTAGCGGTGTTAGTTTAACGATTGTAATTAGTTTGTGTAATTATAGTGCCTGAATAAAGTGTAATTCTTGATTTTCGTAACAGTGTCATTTTTCTATCGGTACCCACCCCCCACGTACGTAACATTTGGTGTCAGAAGTGGGATAGAAAATGCCGATCACTCCACGAGATCAAGAACCGGAGGGCGTCCAGACCCGGAGCCAACGTGCAGCGGAGGGCTCTACGGCAGCCGTGGCTGGTCCATCTACTGTTGCTGCACCGGCATCGTCTCCAAAACCGAAGGCCGAGATTGACCTCAACACTATCCTGATTATATTGAAGGAACAGTCTCGAGCCCTTAATGAAAGCCGGGAAGCTCAGGAGAGACAAGCTAAGGCCCAGCAGGAAGCCCGGGAGGCCCAGGAGAGACAAGCCAAAGCCCTGGAGGAACAGTCGTGCATGCTCCGTGAAGTGCGAGAGGCCATTGCAGAATGGAAAAATGAGATAACGGAAATACAAGGGAAACTAGCCGATATGGACATCAAATTCGAGAATCGTCTACATGGCATCAATGAGAAGGTGGAGGGCTTTGAGAACCGTTTACGGAAATTGGAGGTTAAGATGGCTGCCGGAACCAGCAGGTCCGAGGTCTCTGTACCGGCATGTGGGAACTTCAAGGTACCTCCGTTTGACGGTACTTCCTCGTGGAATGCGTACAAGTTGCAGTTCGAGTCTGTCTGTCAGGCCAATGGATGGAGTGAAGAGGAGGCGAAGACAGCACTCACACTGGCTCTACGAGACGAAGCTCTCGCTGTACTGGAAGTCTTAGGTGATGAGAGGACATATGGCCGCCTACTTGAGGCGCTAGAGACTCGCTATGGAGACCGACATTTGGAGTACGTTTTCAGAGCACAGCTGAAGGATCGCAGCCAGGGCCGGAACGAGTCTCTGCAGAAGTGGGCCTTGGAGATAGAGACATTGGTGAGAAAGGCGTACCAGTCCGCATCCGCCTCTTTGGTAGACAGCATGCTACTTCAAGCTTTCATCGATGGTATTCGTGATATGGAAGTAAGAGCTGCTGGTCGATTGGGGCATCATGGAAGTTTGAAGGATGCAGTAGCTCATGCATTGGAGGTGGAGGCCGTACGTCGTGCCTCGAAGCCACTTTCAGTGAGAAAGGTTTGTGCGAGTGAAGTGCCTTTCCGTGACCGCGAGTATGTACCGCGTTGTTATCAATGTGGTGAACGCGGGCATTTGCGGTCCCAGTTGTCCAAAACGGAAAAGGGCCCATAGAAGCGCCGATAGCACAAACCTTGGGAGGAAGCTGCGGAAGCCGGGGGACTTGGTCAATAGGCGTTCCGTTACGGATAAGGTTGGAGATAAACGCAATGGGTTGGAGGAGATACGCAGTGGCGTTCGTTGTAATGGACCATGGAAAAGCAGCACGATGAGGCAGCAACATGACTGGAGAGTTAATAAATCGCAGTTCGAGGAGGGTTCCCTAGTGTGGTTGTGTGACTCGCTACGTCGTCGTTGGGACGGACCATATAAGGTAGTGACCAGGATTAACGACGTCACGTATCGGATACAGAGAAATCACCGCAGCCCATGCAAGGTTGTGCACATTGACCGGCTGGGCCGATACTATGGAGATAATCATGCTCGAGACGAGCACGTTTTAGAAGGGGGTAGTGTTACGCCCCGGGGTCGAGAAACAACGGCTTGAATGCCGTAGAGGTACGTCGAACATTCGAGAGGCCTAAAGAACATTCCAGTATCCAAGTCGGCGCATACAAACCACTACACAGTGCCTATATGCGTCACAATGTAGTAGAAGGATCTCGAAAGATCGAGAATAGTGTGGTATATTTCGGAAGCCACAAGTAGGTATACATCTACTTACCTACTGTTGGGTGTAGGTATAAACACGCGAGCCGTCGACGCGACTCACAAGTAGGTATAAATCTACTTATCTACTGTTGGAGTAGGTATAAACACGCGAGCGGGCCGACGCGACGGTTAGGTATTTAATTATTATTATTAGAAGTCGACTCGAGAATGTACCTGAACCTACTCGAATGTTCTGGATTGTGTACAGTGGTATATAAAGAGCGACGATCGAGTCGGCGGGACAGTTTCAACTAAACAGCGATACAGTGACCTTCAAGAGAGAAAATTAAAGAGAGTTAACAAGTGATTGTGTGATTGTAAAAGTGTTTATTAGCGGTGTTAGTTTAACGATTGTAATTAGTTTGTGTAATTATAGTGCCTGAATAAAGTGTAATTCTTGATTTTCGTAACTGTGTCATTTTTCTATCGGTACCCACCCCCCACGTACGTAACATTTGGTGTCAGAAGTGGGATAGAAAATGCCGATCACTTCACGAGATCAAGAACCGGAGGGCGTCCAGACCCGGAGCCAACGTGCAGCGGAGGACTCTACGGCAGCCGTGGCTGGTCCATCTACTTTCACTGCACCGGCATCGTCACCAAGACCGAAGGCCGAGATTGACCTCAACACTATCCTGATTTTGTTGAAGGAACAATCTCGAGCCCTTAAGGAAGCCGAGGAGAGACAAGCTAAAGCCCAGCAGGAAGCACGGGAAGCCCAGGAGAGACAAGCTAAAGCCCAGGAGGAGCAGTACATGAAGCTGTGTATCAGCCAGCGGGAAGCCGAGGAGAGACAAGCTAAAGCCCAGGAGGAACAATACAAGAAACTGTGTAATCAACAGGAGGAGCAATCGTGCATGCTCCGTGAAGTCCGAGAAGCCACAGCAGACTGGAAGAAAGAGATGGCGGAAGTCCAAGAGAAGCTGACAGACATGGACATAAAATTTGAGGGCCGTATCCAGAACGTTAATGAGAAGGTAGAAGACCACGATAACCGCCTACAGAAATTAGAGGTCAAAGTGGCTGCTGGTGCCTGCGGATCCGAAGTCTCAGTTCCAGTAGGTGGGCGATTTAAAGTTCCCCCATTCGACGGCACTTCCTCGTGGACTGCATACAAACTCCAGTTCGAGTCTGTCTCTCAGGCGAATGGGTGGAGTAAAGACCAGGCGAAGACAGCACTCACCTTGGCCTTGCGAGATGAAGCCCTCACAATACTGGAAGCATTGGGAAACGAGAGGACGTACGATCGCCTTCTTGAGGCTTTGGAGGCTCGATACGGCGATAAACATTTGGAGCACGTCTTCAGAGCCCAGTTGAAGGACAGGATCCAAGGACGTACCGAGTCTCTACAACAGTGGGCTTTGGAAATTGAAAAGCTGGTGAGAAAGGCGTACCAGACAGCGTCGGCCTCTTTTGTGGACAGCATGCTCGTACAGGCGTTCATTGATGGTATTCGTGATATGGAAGTAAGAGCTGCTGTTCGATTGGGGCATCATGGAAGTTTGAAGGATGCAGTAGCTCATGCATTGGAGGTGGAGGCCGTACGTCGTGACTTGAGGCCACTTTCAGTGAGAAAGGTTTGTGCGAGTGAAGTGCCTTTCAGTGACCGCGAGTATGTACCGCGTTGTTATCAGTGTGGTGAACGCGGGCATTTGCGGTCCAGTTGTCCAAAAAGGAAAAGGGCCCATAGAAGCGCCGATAGCACAAACCTTGGGAGGAAGCTGCGGAAGCCGGGGGACTTGGTCAATAGGCGTTCGGTTACGGATAAGGTTGGAGATAAACGCAATGGGTTGGAGGAGATACGCAGTGGCGTTCGTTGTAATGGACCATGGAAAAGCAACACGATGAGGCAGCAACATGACTGGAGGGTTAATAAATCGCGGTTCGATGAGGGTTCCCTAGTGTGGTTGCGTGACTCGCTACATCGTCGTTGGGAAGGACCATATAAGGTAGTGACCAGGATTAACGACGTCACGGATCGGATACAGAGAACCCACCGAAGCCCATGCAAGGTTGTGCATATCGACCGGCTGGCCCGATACTATGGAGATAATCATGCTCGAGACGAGCACGTTTTAGAAGGGGGTAGTGTTACCCCCCGGGGTCGAGAAACAACGGCTAGAATGCCGTAGAGGTACGTCGAACATTCGAGAGGCCTAAAGAACATTCCAGTCTCCAAGTCGACGCATACAAACCACTACACAGTGCCTATATGCGTCAGAATGTAGTAGAAGGATCTCGAAAGATCGAGAAAAGGGTGGTATATTTCGGAAGCCACAAGTACTTACCTCACCACAAGTAGGTATACTTACCTACTGTTGGGTGTAGGAATAAACACGCGAGCCGTCGACGCGACTCACAAGTAGGTATAAATCTACTTACCTACTGTTGGAGCAGGTATAAACACGCGAGCGGCCGAGGCACCACAAGTAGGTATTTAATTATTATTATTAGAAGTCGACTCGAGAATGTACCTGAACCCACTCGAATGTTCTGGATTGTGTACCGTGGTATATAAAGAGCGACGATCGAGTCGGCGGGACAGTTTTCAACTAAACAGCGATATAGTGAACATCAAGAGAGAAAACTAAACAGTGATAACAAGTGATTGTGTGATTGTAAAAGTGTTTATTAGCGGTTTTAGTTTAACGATTGTAATTAGTTTGTGTAATTATAGTGCCTGAATAAAGTGTAATTCTTGATTTTCGTAACAGTGCTATTTTTCTATCGGTACCCACCCCCCACGTACGTA
>SJJU01010167.1:0-13796 GCA_012932125.1 Conopomorpha cramerella | reverse complement strand
CTTAACTTGTCAGTTGTATGTCAAATACGGAATAACCAGTTCAAGTAGACCTGTAATAACCGTTGTAAGTGACAACGCGTTTATTGCTAAGGGGGTAAATTTATAAGCGGGACAAGGATAAAATGCACGTCCCTCGTTCCTATTCGTTCCAAGCGAAACTAGCGTCACTGAATCCGGTTTGAAAGCATTCTCTGTGCAAGAATGTTGTAGTTGCTCCTGAACAATGACTATTTCTCTGTCTCAGCATTTCTTCAGGTGCACTAGCAAGCAGCTGTATCGTTCCCGTGTAAGGCGCTAACTATGTAGGTATTAGGTACCTAACTATTATAGTTACTTTGCATAGAGGATTTCATTATTATTAAAGAAATGCGAAGTGATTTTGATATATACCGTCATTGTCACAGTCTATCGATAAAATCGTCAATAGTCAAAGTCGTGTCAAAATCTCATTAAAACGTGAGGGTGGACCACCACATTTCAATGCTGCGTGGAACATTACACGGGAATAACAAATTGATCAAATAGGAGTCCTTACTTCTCACTCTCACTACATTATTTTTCATCACCAGCACATTATTACACTAATTCCACCACGTTAACTCAATAATAACAACGAAAAATTAATTTTGAAAATGAAAAATAAAGAAGCCATTCGTATCTCATCGCTTCCCGCGCAAAACCCCCTCAATGTATGAAATTATTTATGTTTTGTTTTAAGCACATTAAGAATGGGGGAATGACGTTATTCTGACAGATTTTCGGGGGAAGAACTGTCATTACTATCATACTTTCCAAACAACGCTTCTAAGACCACTGCTTAGGGTCCTTTTACACTCAGTAGAGACACTTCCAAATAAAGTTTGACAGCAATGACAGAAAATCTATCAGAATAACGTCAAAGAAAATTCCCCTATTATTAAGCACAAAAAAAGAACGCTCTACATATACTCAGTGAGAGCAAAATCTACGTACCTAGCCTACGCGACGAGAGGTTTTAACACTACAAGTGCCCTTGAATGATGAATACGAATCCTTGTTGGCGCCGTCGTCGCACCTGCATCGCCGCATCACAAGCCCCAGTTCCCACAGACTACGTCACAGACTCTGAGCTTGACCTCCCATACATCTAGCTACATTGTAGAGTTAATTCCAGTAGTTCTCAACTGACGGACAGGGGCCTTTTTAATAAACGAGCCCGTCGGCCAAGCGTGGCGATTACTGGCATTTCCCCCCAAATGATCTTGAAAATCATTGGAGGGGGCCCTCGTCCGGCAGTGGACGTCATGTGGCTGATGATGGGGAGTTATCTTAACAAAAATCCCACAAGAGAGTGAGTACGAAAACGATAATAATCATAGAATGAATACTTTCAATTTATTGAATACTTTGACAGATTTTTTTTGTCTATCACAATGACATTTTAATAGACAAAAGTCAGTCCGTTGCGTGATTGTCAATGATATTTTAAATCAATTTCGTTTCGTGTACGAACCAGATTTTCTTAAAAACAATTTCCAGTCGGTAACAATACAGACTCGACAAAGAATAATTTCTTTATTTTCTGTATCTTATATAAGAGACTTTCATGATTGAAGTAGGGATGGAAATATTTTAAACAAACGTCGTGAAAAAATCTGCATTGCACAAACATAATATTCGTATTTCCTAGGGGACAACAAGGTATCAATGTGTAAATATTAACAATACATACATTTTTGTGCATAATATGTTATATTGAATTTTTTACTTATTTTTGCATGGACAGTGTGACAAGAATAGCCGAAATATGGACGGCGTCTGTTAAATAAACAAAAAAAGTAAACAGATCGGTACATACATAATTTGTTCTCTATTTTTTATGGAAAATAATAAGTGTAGTTAAGTAATTAACGTAGTAAGAACTGATTTATGGTCGCAATTTACATAAGTAGGCTATTTTTAAAACAATAATTATTGTGACCTAGCTGTTCAACCTTCCATGTACAAGGTGGGACTTTACAATCCGATCAAGAATTGATGGGTTTTATTTACACACAAGATAAGTTACCTATATTTATTAATATTTAAGAAGAAAATCATACAGAAAGCTGTAAATACCAATTAATTGTTATATACCAATTATTTGTTGTTGTACCATATAATTGCACTAATAAGTATCATTACAAAGTATTGTATGAGAGATTTCCTCACCAAAAAAACATGTTTTTTTATAAATAAAAAAAATACACTTCACGCCTTTTAATGCCAAAGCGAGGCACTTGTTAAGCAAATGCCCACGATTCACCATCCGTATTTATCCCAACGTGGCAGGGGGTGAGCCTATCGCCGTTATAGGTTTCACACACCTTGTGGTGTGCGGGTTTCACCACGATGTTGACTTTCACCGTACGAGCGTTGCACTGTGTACATAGGCTCTGAAAAAGAGTCCCATTGGTACACGTCCAATAGCCGGACTCGAATCCGCGACCTCCCGATTGCAAGTCGAGTATCCGACCAACTGGACCACAGACGCTCCAATGTATGTTTTTTTTATCTAAACGAACATAGTGTCATAAGATGTCTTAGCCCAACAAATAAATACTTTTGAATTACCGTCTTGTCCTTATGCACACACAACACATACAATAACAACTCTCGAATATAATTACCTAAGTGATTCTTACACCGAGAGTAAATACTTACGTAATACTACTACTATTACATAAGTATGTATATGATATACACACATCAAAAATGTCTAAAGATATTGACTTTCTTTTCTTTTATACAAACATTGTGCTAATTAAAACCTTATATTATCAGTGCTACTGTTACTGCATTAGATGGATATGTTGTGGAGCAGTTCCAGTAAACCTTTGGATAAGTGACAGTGGATTTATTGGTAAAGGAGTTAAAACTCTAAGTGAAATAAATAAGGATCACTTTCGTTGAAAAAATGAGGTCCTGGAATAGCTGTAATAATTGATTCTACCTTACCTACTATACATTTTTTTACATAAAACGAAAACCAGATGAAAAGTTTGAGAACCCCTTCCCAGTATAAATAAACGAGCCGTAAAACAAGAGTGAAGGACGGGAGGTGCTCCGCACTCCTCTCTCTCAAGTTCTCCTCACATCGGCTACAGTTTTTTAATGACGTACGTGGGCACTAGCTGTCTACATGGAACTGTGGAGCTTATTAGTCATAAGATAATTTTTAAAATTTGAACATCGCATTAATTCTAGAGTCTCATTATTAGCTTTAGGATGCTTAGACAATTTCCAGAATTTGAAGGAGACTTACTATTATTAAAAACACTTTCCCTCTTATTCATAAAGGTAGAAGAGCGCTAGTGCACTATTAGTAAAGGTCTCATAACTTGGCCAGATGGTCGCCGAATATGGCTAAATCAATGTAAGTAGATATACGTCAACTAGTTAGTCAACGTTTTAAATTTTTATGAATACGACGGTTTGTATTTATGAATGTTTATTAGGTGCTCTTTCATTCGAAAACTGGTATAGTTTATAACTCAATATTGTCCACCGGGTATATAGACGCGAATATAATCAAAGACAAGCTCGAGCTTACCTTTGTTATTTTACTGGACTTTTCGACGCACATGCGTCGTGGTCACGGGTGGACTGGAGTGCGGCAGCTGCGACGTTCACGGGTTTGATACGAATCCGCAACTACCCTCTAACTACTAAACTACCCTAGTGTAGTTTATCCCGAAATTCTCGTACGAACGGTATAAACCGCGCGTAACATCTCGCGAAAGAGCTAGTATCTTGTATTAAAAAAAAAAATACACTTCACGCTTTTTAATCCCAAAGCGGCGTAGGCAGATCCAGGTTCACCAAGCGTATTTAACCCAACGTGACAGGGGGTGAGCCCATCGCCGTTATAAGGTTCACACACCTTGTGGTGTGCGGGTTTCATCACGATGTTGTCCTTCACCATACGAGCGATGCGTTGCGGACATAGGCTCTGAAAAAGAGTCCCATTGGTACACGTCCAGTAGCCGGACTCGAACCCGCGATCACAAGTCTAGTATCCGACCAACTGGACCACAGACGCTGTATATTGTATTAAGTTTAATTTAATAATATGTAGTTCACTGTACGCGAAGTATGTTAATGGGAAACAGGTGGTGTCATATTGTAAGTAAAAAAAGCTCTTATAAAATGTTGTAGTTACCATGTAGAAGACTTTTTAATTATTATTTACAATTCAACATTCTTGCTCGTTATCTGTACACTACGAAAGCAGAACTGCACTATAATTATAAACAACTTTGCAACTTGACTTGGTGTTCTATAACAAATGTTTCTGAGAAATGCACCCGTTCTGCTTTAACTATTTGAACAAGTTTATCAAGAGCATATTTTTCTAAGGGCTGTAAAACATTATCAACCTAGCGGCTGTTAACTGTGTAACTCTAGACTCCATCTTTGACAAATTTCTATTTTCCATTCGGTTTACTAATTTAATTTCGCCTGAGCGAAATAATTTATGAAATATAGAACTTATTCGCTCGGCTTTTACTGTAATTAAAAATGCCGTATTTATTTTAGACGTTGGAACCACTCGTCCAAAACGTCGATTTAGGCATTTCATCTCAATTCTACAAACAATGTCATATGCTGATCCTGGGGCGTAAAAATAATTGCATTCGCTGTCTTTCTTTTATGGCATGTTGGAGGAGACGATATTGCATCTGGAGTTTTAGGTTAATTCAGGCTATGAGCTAGTAACTTGTAGTTGTAACTGAACACCCATACATTCTTGACTCCTTATTACGCTGAAAGTCGCCGAAAGGCTCTTGTGATCCTAAGGTTCTGGGTTCCACCCCCTTTTAGGTATTAAGGGCGTGAGTGTAGTATGTACTACTATCAAGATCTGTTAAAAAACAGTAGAGAATTCTTTCAGTACCATTTCTTGACCAATTATTATGTTTATATTCTAGGTGGGAAAGACTAAAATGGTGAAATTGAAGCCGGAAGACTTCACGGGCAGCATGGTGACCCTCGGGGACAAGCGCAGCTCCAACTCCGTCATCAGAGAGATTAAGAGGATGCTAAACGAGAACCCTGAAGTACCTGACAGTGGTGAGTCTTGCACCTTGTTCTTTGAACACTGGATGGTAGGAAATGCCATACGTTCATCTATTAGCATTGGTTTAACCTCATGCAATCTCAAGTCTGTAACCTAGTGGCTAGGTACTTGAATCTGCAGTCGGGAGTTTCGAAATTCGAGACCTGATGTACTAGGCGTGTACCAATGGATCCCCTTTTCAGAGTCTATAACGCTACGCAACGCTCATAATACGGAAAGACAATTTCGTGATTAAACCCGCGTATCACAAGATTTGTGAAACGGCGATGGGCTCATCTCCTGTCATGTTGGTTTCACTCTTGGTAAAACGTGGTATTTACTTTGGGAATACCTATAAATAGTGAAACATATTTTTTAAAATATAATGTTTTTTAACGGCCAGAATCAAAGATACAAAACATCATGTATGATCTGGAAAGTCCAGTCTGGTTGGGTATCATCGGGTTCTGAGTAATCTAATCAAATGCAATTGTCATTCTGTATAATTTGTGGCGTTTTTGTGGGTCATGACATTAATTTTGGCGATGAGCTATGTATACCATAGCACCCCTGTTCACCTTTTGGAACGTAAGCCTTTTCATAAGCCGTGTTTTATTCTCTAGGGTACACGTATTACGCCAATTGCAATTCCTCTGCCCTGAATGTGCACAACTACTTGTCTTATCAGATTTGGCGGCTGCGGCGGCCATGTCTCCGGAGGCGGTGGCTGCCAAGAGTGGGAAGGGTGAAGTTAGAACTCGACGCAGCATGATGTCGCTGTCCCAGCAAGAAATGCTCTCTAGCAGGTGGGATATGTACGTATCGTAAAAAACACTTAAACACTAAATAGACCCCTAGCAATAGTTTTAGAATCATTGTTGGGCTCGACAATATGAAAAAAAAAATTATGGCGACAATACGGGGAAATTAAAAAAAATCCATATACAAAAAGCCAGCTCCGTAAGCAAAAAAAAATCGATTTTGTATTTGTTAAAGCTTTTATTTGTTGCAATGTATTTATGTTTTGTAGAGTAAAATCTTGCAAATCATATTAACCCATTAACGCCCAGATGAATATTTACTCTTACCCATTTGGTTTTGACTTTTATTACCAAGTAATACAGTTTAAAATAACTTATCAGTCCCTGAGTACAGTGGGTGCTAATGAGTCAAATTATTTAGGTCCTATGTCGTCCAGCGCTGCCATATTATTATTCATCATACTCCATTCCAGAGCCATGAACGCCGGCTTCAATTCGGAATCCACTATATTTCTTAGTGCTTCTATATTCGTTACTAATTTCTGTATGAGTCTAGAGCTCATAATCATAGCAGCTGCAGTGCGTCATGGCGGGGGTGGTTACAGGTTACGCAAGTATATTGTGTTAATTGCAGGTGGGATTCAACTTGTCCCCAGTAGTTTATAGTCTAAGAACAGAAATTTCTACCAGAGCTGAGAAATGAGACATTCAGATAGTGATTTCGATTTCTTCAAGGCAAGGAGAATATGCGCAAGCGGTTACCGTGTGATCTAGTTGGTGCGAGAACCACATTTTCCAAGTATCCACTACCCAACTAGCTAGTTTATTAGAGGTCTGCATACGTACCTCAATCAATCTCTTTCGCCTCAATCACGTTCAACCGATTTTATATCAGGATTTCGGGATACAGTTTACAAGATCTGTTGTTCTCTAGCTTGGAAAATGTATCCACGATAAGTGTTTGATCCATATACACACATCAAAAGTGTCTAGGGATCAAGAACATTTTTAGCTCTAAAAAAAATCTAATTTATTTAAATCAAATCTAATCTCCTGGATTGGTCTCCTACCTAATTCCCCATGACTGTATCAATAACTTATCACCACATTTTGAATAAATGATGAATGAATTCAGTTTTTGTAAAAAATATTCTTGATTGCAATTTTCTAAAATGTACTTGATCCCTAGACACTTTTGATGTGTGTAGTATGTATTGTGGTTGTTGCCATCCTATGGTACCACACGGATACAGAGACACGGCAGAGACTCTAATCTTGCACCACCCCTCCCTGTGTTCCGCAATATTTTTGCCCTCACTCCAGCTTAAAACCATGAATGCACTGGATGCCCATGCACAGCGTACTGTTTGGAGGAACTACCATTCGAAAGAGTGCTGGGGTTGATAAAATTGTTAGTGCACTTCTAGAGTGTGTCCTAATCATGTCCACCTTGGCGCCATAATTATCTACTGTATTTCATAAGGTTTCTGATATACTCTTCAAAAAAATTGTTAACGTAATGGGGAATTTTCTTAGAGGTTTTTCTGACAGATTTTGGGGCGGAGAACTGTCATTACTGTCAAACTTTGTTTGGAAAGTATCACGGAGAACTGTCACTCCGCCCGAAAATCTGTCAAGAAAACGTCAAAGAAAATTCCCCATTAGTACAATGGGGGATTTTACAATGGGGAAGAAAATTCCCAATGGGGAATTTTCTCTCTATTTCTCTTAGTTATGACAGATGGCGCTAGTTGTATTAGGGGGACAAATGTCAACGAAATTACTAACTTCAAGCAGTCCGTAAGGCGACAGTATTTTTTTTATTGTTTTTCTACATGTTACAAAACTGTTTGAAGTCTAAATAACTTACCCAAATAATAAACAAAGCAATTAAATATAACTGACATAAGTCCCTCTGGATATCTACTAGCGACATCTAGATAAGAAACATTTGGAGTTTGATAATTCCCCATTAGGTAGCTATCTCCATAAATCCAGAAATCTACACTTATATTATAAAGATAGGTTTCGTTAAAGGTGACAATATCAGGTAACACTAGTATCTATTAAAACTTAAATAAAATATCGTTTTAGGTCATTCAAATATATGTCACGTCCTATATTCCTGTATATAATGTTATTTACTATACCGATGTACATATCAATTTAAACTAGACGCATACTAAGTACAATAACTATTGTATGCTAACTATTTTAACCATAGGCCGCAAAGATATAATGCTTACCGCATTTGCTTCAAATAAAATTGGTTCCATATGTGCACTGCGTCATGTTTTTTTCTTTGTACATATCGTCAGTGCGCGTTTCTTTAAAAATGTAGTGTGTAGTAACTTCATACAACATAACAGTAGAGAGGTGAAATAACTGTAAACGGCCTGTACTACGAAACAAATGAGAAGTTTTCTAAAAAAAAATCAATCTGTCTAAGATTGTGGGAAACGAAAGAGATGCAACTATTTTATTCTACGAGTATGACCGTTCGTCTTCGGTCTCGCTCTTTTGTGGATTTTATTTTTAAAGAAAACGACTTATTCGTAGTACGGTTAGGTTTCTATTAGTGGCGAAGCTAGGAGGTAAGCCGGTAGTGAAAAATAGGCACTTGACCAATGCTTATTTAGATTTTTTATTTGTCTTACAGCGTTGAACTATAATAAGTCCCTACGCTACTTAGTTTCCTTGATAATTGTTGTTAATGTGCCTGGAATAGGCTTGTCTTGTACTACTGGGTTACCCCCTAGCTTCGCCACTAGTATCTATTCTTAATCGTTCTGTATTGTACACACATCAAAAGTGTCTAGTGATCAAGTACTTTTTAGAAGATTGCAATCAAGAATATATTTTACAAAAACTGAATTCATTCATAATTTATTCAAAATGTGGTGATAGGTACAGGCATGGGGAATTAGGTAGGAGACCAACCCAGAAGATTAGATTTGATTAAAATAAATTAGATTTTTTTTGAGCTAAAAATGTTCTTGTTCCCTAGACACTTTTGATGTGTGTACGTGTGGGCTATGTGTAAGATATAGATTACAATAGTAATTACATTCGCAGTGAGATCACGCCCTCTCACAAATTTTCTTCTGAAAAAAAAACTTCAAGAGTTCAGAGTTTACAATATTAGTATGTTTTTTCTTCATTCTTTCAGTTCAAATAGGAACTTTCCGTAACTTAGCTACAGTTTACTTACAACTTAGCTATTATTTATTCTATACATCAACTAAACGAGGAGGGCTATATAGAATAGATGAGGATGACGAGAATGTAGTTATAATTTCATTGGTGAAAATAATCACGGGATCAAATTATATCTTTTGCTGCTAACCCATGTACTTTTCTAAACTTTAACACTTTCCTGGACACTCAACATAACAACAACACAACATATAACAATAGAAATTGTGTTGTTATCACGTCGACGGGCGGGAAATGTCCCCGAAAGGGTTAACCTCTTGAGAGGTATATTATACGTGACTTGTTTTACCAACACTAAGCGGGATCCTCCTCCCACGGCGATTTCGTGATCTTTAGAACCACTTCAAAGTGCTCTCACGTTAACAAATATCTGAACACACGCGGCATTCACAAATAATTATATAGAGAGGGAAATAAAGGAAATTAGGGGCCCCTAAAACTGGATTATCTGACCCCGCCAACGTTGTTTTGCAAATATACATTATTAACAGTGTTTCTCTGCTATTCCTCAATAACCACTCTATCTATTAAAGAAAACTGCATAAAATCTGTTGCGTAGTTTTAAAGAAAAGTCCTAAGCATAATTAGGGACTGACAGGGGGAGGCGACTTTGTATTATACGGTTTATCTTATAATTATGCGGTACGGCTTACCTTTTAAACTACTTTCATGCGCTTTTTTTTAAACAGAGTGATTCCAGAAGAAGGTTTAATTTCATGCATATTATAGTACAGAAACACTATATTTACTTCATTGCACATTTAACTTACGGTATGTACTGAATTCTATATTCCAGTCGGGATATTCAGCGGAATACCTACTACTAGATAGATTTCGATTATACTGCTGGCGATGGCGCTTTTGAAAGTGTTCGAGAATCTATATTTCCATAGATTTTAAAAAACATTCCCAACGTACCGCTTTGTACATCCTTACTGTACGATATATAGGTACGCACGTACAGTCGGCCAAGAATCTGCTCTACCACCCTAAGGTTGAAACTCATATGAATGTCATTAAACATTAAGGTTCATTGTTCACTTATCACAATATACAAACTCTACCTTATTGATGTTTTAGTGACACAGGAAGTGTCATCGAAACTGATAGACCATTTTCTTGGCCGACCGTACAACGATAAGTGAAACATAAAATGCACATAAGTAACGAAGATACTATACATAACGAAGTACATAATAAATACCTAATGACTTTGAAGCTTTAATCCTATGTGATAAAGTTGAAAGTTCAACGATATGAAACTGGAAACTTGTGAACGCAGAGAGCAGAGCAATTCAAAGTTTCAGGTTTCCAAGATCTTACTATTATGATTTGCGTAAATTGAGTAAATTATTTTCCTACCTATTGCTTGTAATTAAACGGTCAAAGTTCCGTATCACGGTTGTAATTCGGTGATAATATTACCGAACTTAGCAATAAATAGGGAAAGTTTCTGCGAGAAAGTTTCTCTATAAGAACACAATTTATTATTCTGTCTGGCTAGTTGGGAATTTCTGATGATAAGAGATATAATTTTTCATTGAAGTATGTCAAAAGAATTATCTTCGTAATTATTTTTCGCGTTATTTATTTCAAAATAATTATCATCCACTTCGCTACTGGCAATTTAAGTAATGCGAAGCTGACGTTGATCTCAGCATTTTTATAAGTATTTTATTGATTTAGGTATTTTGTTTTGACTACTACATACAATTTTTTATTATTTTTTTCGTGGGGAAATTCTTTATGGATACCCCACCGGCACCACCTGGCGGGGACAACGGCGGGGTTATGTGGAACACGCAGCCACTAAAACCCTACAGTGACCACTCGCGCTTTATTGCCGGTGCCACCGGAACCTGACCTGAGCCACAACGTCAACAACGAATACTTATACATTATTAAGAGTTATTCTCTACTATATATCGATGGTTTCCAGCCAAAAAGGCCTAAGCGACATTTTTGTCCAAAATAAGTTGAGTACATAGTTTGGATCGCCTTTTTTTTTCTGCGTTGATATGTCTAGGTTTCGTACCTGTATGACGTAGTTTAATGTCGCTTACGCGGTAGAGATTATGTGTTTTTCTCCAAAAACATTGCTTTATTTAAACTTTAAGCCACTCTCCTGTAAAATTACTTAAATGTCGCCTAAACCTTTTTGGTTGGAAGCCATCGATATGTATAACCTTCCACGAGAATCACTCTATCTACCAGAGTAAACCGCATCAAAAGTCCGTTGCGTTGTTTTAAAGATCTAAGCAAACATATGCACAGACAGCGGGAAGCGACTTTGTTTATACTATTGTTTATATCTGTAGGGCCGATGCTGCTATAGACAAATTCCTTCCATTATATACCTATCTAAATATATAAAAGGAAAAGCTGACTGACTGACAAATCAACGCACAGCCCAAACGGCTATATGTACTTAGGGATTTGAAATTTGGAACGGATGTAGCTTAGTTACCATAGGGGTGCACTAAGATAGGAATTCCCGAAATTCCAAGGGGAACGGGAATTATCGGGAAAATAATTTTGTATGTAAAATCTAAACCGCTCAAGCTAGACGCTTGAAATTTGGGATGCAGGTACTACTAAACTACGCGAATGAAATCGCGGGGCGTCCACTAGTACAATATAAACACTGTGTGCAGTAATGCTATGCAATATGAGACCAGGCGAATAACGTAGATGTTTGTATATCTCTCGTGTAAAGTTACAGCCAACGTTAGCCTTTGTCCGGACTGAGTAGGTGTTTACGTCATCAACTATGTACAGTCAAGTTCAACAACTGTATAGGCTAGAGCGTTTATTAGAGTAGGTATAGACACAGAAAGTAACATGTATTTGCAATATCCCCATAGAGCTTTTACAATAAGGCTTGTTCATTGTGTTATAAAAAATCGTAGTAGTAGGTACAAGTACAGTACACCTGTTAATACGAATCATTCCCTTCTGAATGTACAATAAAATATCATTATGTACATAACATAATATCAATAGTAAATTTCTTGAATTGGATTGTAGTTTTTTTACTTTCCTTCTGGAACCCGTAAAAAATATGTGTAAACGTTATTTGAGATATCTATATTTTTTTTAATTAACTCTCATGTGCAGTTTAATCAATTGATTCTAACGAAACTACAAAAAATCTAGGTTATATATGTAGATATAAGACTAGAATAAATTATATAATTCTGAAAGATATATTTAATACAAGACAAAAACACTTCATGACTTTCTTTTTCGCTATTGTATTGTATCTGAAAATAGTTTCTTTTACTGAGCCGTCTTTGATTGCGAGGTATTTAGTAGTGCAGTGTACACAAAATTAATCGTGACCCGAAATTTTTGCGCAAATCAAAATCTCGGTATTTGATTTTCATTAAAATGATGGAAATTGGAAGTTAGCTAGTCACCCACTTACATATTACGTAGTTCGCCTTTCGAAACACTCCATACGATTAATGTTAACCTGAAACTCATTGTAGTGTAAATAAGTGAAGAAGGCGTGAATGAAATTCATGTTGAGGATGTGGAGTGACAGGTGAGAAGGGACGGAATATATCTAGGTTCTTGAGTAGGGAATACGTTGCTGTTATTATGTCGATTGCCTCTACCTAACCCATGTTACGTTCGAAAATATTTTTGAATTTTTGTAGCATAGTTTTGGGGTAGGTACCTACTAGAGCCACTGTACTGAAAGAAAAGTCAATGTTTAAGGCGCATTTGTCTATTTTTTACACGCGCCATTAGAGTCAGATATAACATAAAACTTACCTGAGTAAGTGCTTCTTTCACGTTTCAGAATGCGGGTTCTAATAATATTAAAATATTGAGGCCGGCTAGTTTTCGGTACAAGAGAAATGTAATATATATTTTTTACAATCTTTGATGAAAAATAAATTTTGCGTATTTTTCTGTAAAGAGGGATCTTCGACAACAAGGAAATTTCATTTTCATCGCATTTTCTAGGGAAAATTTTACGCGAAATGTTGTCTAAAATTTATTGGAGCATTGGTCTTAAAACCGTTGTTAGGATCGTCAATACGAACAACTTTACAATAGGGACAATATGGGGAAACTAAAAAGAAATATCTCCATACAAAATAGCAAAATGTTTGCCTCGACAGATAACATTTTGCATGGAGACTGAATTTTTTTTATTACCCCACATTGTCGCCATAGTAAAAGTTGTTCATATTGACGAGCCCAACAACATTTCTAAGACCCTTGCTCGGGGTATTATACTCTGTATAACCTACTTTCACCGGGGTTAGTGAAGCATTTTTTCAAATCAGTCTATAGTTAGGTTTGTCTATTCGATCCAAAAACACAATCAAATCTTTCCTCTTTATAATATTAGTTCCTAGATATAGATATAAAAACATACATAGGTAGGTACTACTATTTTTTCTTACTGAGACAACTTTATAACGTAAAAGATCCTAGCTATATTATTAAATGAGTGTTGTGAAATATAGATACTTACCTACGTATGTAGGTACTAGGTACCTACCTAAACATCGGGATACGTACAGCGCATTTGGTACCTAGGTAAGTTTTATAGATTCGGCTTCTTCCGAAAAATTCGTAGCTTCGCCACTGATACGTAGGTACTAAGGTACATACCTAGGGTATAACATATTGCTTACGCTACGTCCTCAGTGAACGAATTCAGTGCGATCCGATCCGGCACGATCCATACAGTTTGACACTTGGTACATTCATTTAGTATGGGC
>SJJU01010163.1:0-12593 GCA_012932125.1 Conopomorpha cramerella | reverse complement strand
AACTTTATCCCTAGACTCTTTTGATGTGTGTATTTTTTACAATACTTTTCATCGATCAAATGTGGTCTAGTTACACCCTGTTCAATATGTGCCCTTATTTTACTACTGTATTTTTAGAAGTATTGAAGTGATTTATTTGAAGTCTACATAATATGTTTCTTTAAAAAACCAACAATGAGCGTAATCTACCTAAACTTTTGCTGTAAAAATGAGATTATTTGTTGCTCCGTGTAAAGTTAATGAAATAAAATGCTAAAACACTTCTTATTGACAAAAAAATAAGTAATGAATTTATATATTGTTTCTCAGAAAAGTCAGAAAAAAATTTGCTGCTGGTGAAAAATCTTCAGTCTTTCCTTATCTCTTCAGTATTTTTATCAGAAATACACTTAATACACTTACACAGTAAAGCTCTAAAGTTTGTTTTACCTCACTCTCGGTAGGTAGTGCAATGTGCAATTCAATGCAAAAATAATAGATTTTTTTTAATGTTGAATATTTTTTTTCGATAGCAAAACTTAAAAACACACATGACATAGATTTATTTTTTTTGTTTAGATCGATAATCAAAAATGAGCGTAGCATAAGTCTATGTTGTAATAAATAAATAACGTGAAAACGGAAAGCGACCTTTTGATCCACAGATACAACTCACATAGGCCCTCAATTTAACATTTTAATTACGTGACACAATTTGAAAGTATTCTTCAAAGGAAATATTCAGAATAGTTGAAATTGTTTATAGAAGTTATACAGTTTATTTGTTTCGTTTTGCCTAAAATAAAATAATAAAAAATAAATAAATACACTTCACGCCTTTAATCCCAAAGAGGGGTAGGCAGAGGCACTTGCTAAAGCAAATACCCCCAAATTTTGCCTAAAATATTAATGTTAATATTATTGTTCGTACAGTTCTTCGTCGCCTGCCTCCTGGCCCTTGCCGCCGCCGAGCCCAAGCCGGAGCCCAAGCCGCAGTACCTGGCGGCCCCTCTGGCGTACTCGGCGTACACCGCGCCCGTGGCAGCCGCCTACACCGCCCCCTTGGCGTACACCGCTCCACTCGCCTACTCCGCATACTCGTACGCCTCCC
Organism: Conopomorpha cramerella; assembly: GCA_012932125.1. Taxonomy (NCBI): domain Eukaryota; kingdom Metazoa; phylum Arthropoda; class Insecta; order Lepidoptera; family Gracillariidae; genus Conopomorpha; species Conopomorpha cramerella. The sequence continues at coordinate 11,503 of SJJU01010163.1, read as the reverse complement.
CGTACGCCGCTTATTACTACCGTTAATCAAGAATTTCTTTTACCGACGGAATAACGAAACTTAAACTGAAAACTGAACAATGTGATATTAATGACTGTGTCGAAACAAACAATAAATGAGAGGCGTGCCATACGTTTTAGTTTTTCTTAAATTAATTACAATACAAATATTATATCCCCGAAACTATACCACCCTCTTCCCCAGTGGCGTGCACACCATATAGGCTATATTGTTTGTTGTACTCACGACATAGGCTAACGAAGGTCCTGTGTTTCGTGGGTGAATAGATAGGTAGGTATATTTGGTAAAGATAAGTAACCTATACATATGTGTCAATCCGTGGGGACTACTGCCTATCTTGTTGTAAAGGCCAATGCACGCCACTGCTCTTCCCCACCACTGTGTCTCCTGTTAAGGCCACAATCCACAAAGGCATCCAAAATGGGCTAGAGCTCAATCAACGGGCTTAATCCTGGGAGGCCCAACTTTCTGTCTTGGATCCAAAGAAATTAAAGTACATTGCACAGAAATAAGAGAAAATACATGTACTGTGCTGCAAAACGTTAATTATTAAGTTAGGTATTAAGTAAAATTCAGATCAATGCAATTCTTAATATCTTTAAAGTAAAAAGAAATTAAGACATTTGTCGTTTTTCTTGGATGCCATTATTGTTATAACAGAACCAAATTTAAATGGTACCAGGGTAAAAACGCATCCAAATCGGTTCGAAAGTAACATGGTAGCAAATATAAAAAATACCTCACAGCGACATATTTATGGAATTGCAAAAAAATCCCGTCAAATACCTTAGACCAGGAATTCAGTCCTTTAGATGTTGAGTACCGTAGTTTCTAAACCTTAACATTTGCAATCGATATGGATTCATACATTGATGCGTAAGTGTGAATACTTAATTATGTACCTACTACTTTACTTAAGTAAGTTAAGATGACTACAAGAAGTTTTCATTTCACAGTGGAGAGCGTAGCCTGGTTTGCAATTATAGTTTAGATGAGTAAAATCACGTGAGTAAAGCACAACAAAACGTGCGCGGAAACTGCCTCGGTATATATTAGCAAAGGGTCTACCATCTGTCACGTTGAATTATCCGCATTGATTTCCGTCGTCATGTGAATACCCCATCTTAGGATTAACTTTCTTACTACGCACATTATATGCATTACTTGTGTACATAGTAGAACGGTTGGATTGATTTATATTATGGTAGACTAAAAGAAAGCCTAACCTACCTTTACTTGTCATTGTATTACAGCTTGGCAAAAAAGAGTAGAAATTAAATAGTAGCAACACTCTATGGAGAAACGTCCGACTTTGACAACTTTTCATAGAAATTCTTGCCATATTTAATTTCTACTCTTTTTTGCCAAGCTGTACGTGTGAAACGAATTGTCCATAAAAACTAAATTCTTTGTCAGGAGATGATTTTAAAAATCAAACCTTTAAAAATACGTAATCTTATAGTGTAATAATGTATAATTGTAATGTAATTATTATCATCATAAGCCACGTCCACTGCTGGACGAGGGCCCCTTCCAGTTCAATTTCCAAGATCATTTGGGTGGGATATTTTGGTGTGTGGAAAGTTGTGGTTTAACTCACAGAGAGCGCTGCTACCCGCTCTATGGAGAATTCCCTTGGTCGCCTTTTACGATCCCCACGATAGGAAATGTTGGGCTGGGGTGGTGACACATCTATTCCTGTCACCACACGGCTTAATTAATTGTAATCATACAAGTTAGACAACAATATACTGGTTATGGCAGAACAACGTTTGCCGTGAACTCGAGATTTGCGAGTCGCGAGTTGTGAAGAATAGTAGATAGGGGTACAACCTCATTTTGGACTTTTCGCCTGAGACACGAAAAAAATTCTTTGAGTCAAAGTTCTATATATTAGTTTTATATATGTACATAATACTCGTAATATCGCTTCCTGAATCTACCACCACCTTCCGCCTCATAAAAATCCTTCGGTTAAAGACAACTGACTTCTAAAGAAACAGGAGGTTATCAATTCGACGGTATTTTTAATGTTTGTTACCTCAAAACTTTTTACTGTTTCTATTGTTATTATTTTTTAGTTTGAAAGCTGGTGCCTCCCGATTAATTCTATTTAAATTTGATCCAGTTCCGACAATGAATTGATTATGATGATGAAAAACTCTGGCATCCATGAGAAACAGATTCAGTAAGCAAAACAGATACTTTTCGCTGAGTATTTGCTGGGACATTCAGTGATTCTCACTTTTAGTTGTAGCTTTTGATTAAAAATAAATATACTTTTAATATACTTTTTTTATACTTAACTTTGTTTTTTTAATTTGTGTATTGAAGTAATTGTTTCATCTGTGTTTTGTAATTAAGGTGTTTTTGTATAAACTTATTTGCTTTCCGTGGTAGTTTATGTAATGTTTAGTGTAAGTCCATACTGGTTGCTCTTAATAAATAAAATAAAAACATAAAAGAAAACCACAAACGTCATAATATTTTACTGGTTTGGTTCTTTTCTTTTTTATAAAGTAATTCGAGACGAGCGCAGATCACTGATTCTACATCCAAACAATACACAACGAAGCAGATACACATCCCATTTTCTGTCTCCATCTGAACCGATTAGGTTAAAAGGCAATGCCCTTTGTTTAAAGTTTTGGGATAAGAGGTCAACTCGAATTAACTTAACAATATTTACAACTGAGGCAAGTGCCTTTAGATTGTAAATGTATTTTTAGGTTCCCATGAATGTTACCATGTAAGACGTTAGCGTTCGTTGTAAAGGCCAACGATCTTTGAGATTATTTTCAGTAAATCGCTTCCCAACTTTGGTATCGCTTTCCGAAGCATAATAAACTTTCGATTAGAAGTTCCACGACCTTTGATATTCAATCTATTTAGTGGTTCCTAGTTAGGTCGCTCGAACAAAAGGTTGATGGTGGCAATGAAAAAATTAGCCGACACTGGCTGGAGATAATGTTAAAAATGGCGGAGGGGAGGGTGCATTGTACAATTTCGGGGGAGGTTCATACCCTGCAGTAGAGGGCATTGTCATCGCAATGTTCATGTATAACCTTAGTTATTCAGTGAACATGTTATGCATCGTTTGCTTATAAGACAAGCTCTCTCAAAATACTCGCCTTTAACGTCTAGTGAATAAAGTTTTACCAGAGTGTATTTTAATATTCATTTCTCGAGATTTATAAACACGGTCACTTGAATCCAAAATATCTATACAATGGATGCCGAGTCTGCTGAATAATATGGATAAACTTATCAAGCTTTACAGTCATTTTTCTTACTTTGTTGTGTAGTTCCGGGCTCTAAGAATCAGTGGCGTGCACACCATATAGGCGAAAAGATACTGCCTATCTTAGTATTTTGGTTACCCGACCTAATAATAGAGTTATTGTTAGATCCTTTTTTGTTGTACTCACGATATAGGCTGACGAAGATCCTGTGTTTTATGGGTGAGTACCTAGATAGGTAGGTACCTTTTCTGGATATTTCGTAAAGACAAGTTACCTATACATAGGTGTCAATTCTTTGGGATTAGTGCCTACCTTGTCGTAAAAGCCAGTTCACGCCACTGCTAAGAATATATCGGACATGGTGGTTTAAAAGATATCATTGTGGTCTTGAGTGTTGCAGTTGAGGAGACAAATCCTATACCAGAAAGAAAGGATCATAAACCGACTTAGTGTCGTCAGGCAGCATTGAAAGACAATATGTTCCTTTTGTCTGATTGATAAAACTCATTTGTTCGATAATAATATTGATAATTTTTAGGGTTCCACATATAAAACTGGACGCGAGAAACCGAAAACAAAGCACAGTGGCGTGTAATTGGAGAGGCCTACGTCCAGCAATTGGCGCTTATGGACAGATAATGGTGACGGTCTAAAGTGTAAAACGGGACACATTAGCATTAGTATAAGGCACCGCCATCGGTCCGTCTGCTATGAGGATTTATCTAGCTCAATGAAATAAAAGTGAATTAAGAGTGGCTCCTATGAAACAAACATTACTTTTTACCGTTTAATGTAGATCCCCTATCAACTGAAATTCTTCATGCGTGACATAGAATACATCAGCTGCCTCTCTTCCTGGCATGGATGAAATCCTGACCTGAGGGATCTGGAGACAGGCTATGTGTAAGCACCATGTACTTAACTGAAGGCCCATAACAGGCCATAGGCCATTCTTAACTCCTTGTTATGCTAATTGAAATCATAAGGTTCTGTCGAACTCCTTCTGGGGATTACGGACGTGAATGTATGTATGTTATCATCAATTACATGACGTCCACTGCTGGACGAGGGCCTCCCCAATGATTTTCATGATAATTTGGGGGAAATGGTAATAATCGCCACGAGCAGTAGTGTTATGGTTTAACTCACAGAACGCACTGCTGTCCGTTCTCTGGAGAGTTCCCTTGGCCTCATCTTACGACCCCCACGACGGGAAAAGTTGGGCGATTTAGTCCCTCAATGCCGACTCTCCCCACAATGATTACATATTGAAATTTTCGTACAACTTGTCTCGCTATGCCAATATTTAAAAATTTACTTACAGGAGATCACTGAATGCCGACTTTTTGATTTATTGTTATCCTTACAAAAAATAATAAAGTTGGCATATTGACTATTTGACATTGGAAACAAATAATTGTTGTTGGCAGTGGTCGGCATTTAGTGATCTTTGAGAAGCAAATTTGACAATGTTGGCATAGCTGGACAAGTTGTAATAAATGTTTAATAAGTAGTCATTTTGGGGAAAGTCGGCATTGAGGGACTAAATCAGTTGGGGGTGTTGACACATGTATTCTATTTGCCGTCACTACAAATCTTATAATAATATGTATGAATGTGCAATATAATACTTACACGTAGAGACATAGGTAGAATAATTACCATTAAATACCGTCAGTAGTATAAACTCGTGTAATTTTAATTGTTTTGACTGGTTTTATTGAGTAATACTATATAACGATCAAGTTGTTGCAAATACAGGCTGATTCGAAAATATGTTTTTTTTAAAGAAACAGGATAATTTTATATAAAAAAATAAGCTCGAAGATACCTTTGGTTCTACTGGACAACGTTACCGATGTACCCGGATGAAACTTAAATACAAATTCTGTAGGCGTTTCGTTAACAAATCATATTTTCTGACACAATGTCGAAACGTCGAGTACAAACAAAAGTAAGCTTCGACCTAATTTTCATCCGAAAATAATCTGTTAAGTCGAATTATATTATTGTGTAAACCGTACTGAGTTTACTTCAGCACGTGTCAATGTTTAGAAACGAAAAAAATAAATCTTCCCATTCAAGCGCTATTAGCTAATTATTATTGTACTTTTTGAAACAATAGAATTTGGCTAATAAATGGTATTTCTGGATCTTCCTGTATACTGGATGGTCCGGTAAAGTCTGAAACTGATTTATTTTCAAACCTATTATTTGTCACTAAATCGAGGACATATTTATGTACTCACTAGCTGACTTGGCAAACGTTGTTTTACCAAAACAATTTATAGCCTATATGTTATTCTAGTTTATAACCTACAATACTGCCAAGTTTCATCAAAATCCGTCCAGTACTTTCTACGTGATAGAAGGACAAACATACACCCAGACATCCATCCAAACTTTCGAATTTATAATATTAGTAGGACTAGCTGACCTGGCCAATGTTGTTTTGCCGATACATATTATTAATAGTTTTTCCTGGTATTATATTATGTCTAAGTGTAAAATCTTCCTCTAAAATCACTCCATCTAATAAAACCGCAACAAAATCCGTTGCGTACTATATTCAGACAACCAGATTATTCTATCTATTTAAAAAATTACATGCATACAATTTATTTTTTAAGGTTTACTGTAGAAAAAGGTAAAAATAAACAATAAACTATTGGCAGCGTACGTCATTTAATTTGGCATCGATTCATCAATAAAACACATTTAATATCACATTCGTAAGTACTCAACGATAGTAGTAAGCGGCGTACGGGGAAGCGTACGAGTAGGCGGAGTAGGCGAGAGGAGCGGTGTACGCCGCGGCCACGGGGGCGGTGTAGGCGGCGGCCACGGGCGCGGTGTACGCCGAGTACGCCAGGGGCGCCGCCAGGAACTGTGGCTTGGGCTCCGGCTTGGGCTCGGCGGCGGCGAAGGCCAGGAGGCACGCGACGAAGAACTGTGAATTAAATGTGATTTTTCAGTATCATTATGACAAACTTTCGTATTTATATATAATATTACGACGGCACCAGATAGAAGTTGTCATGTCTTTAAAAATATTAACTTCCAATTTGTTTAATTTCCCGTGCAATTTTCCAATTTTTTTTATGATAACCTTATTTATGTTCTACATGAATAAGCACAACTATAAATTAATTGAAGAAATTGATACATCGGTCTAGAGTTGCGTTTTGGTACCAGTTATACATAGCAACCCATTTATAGTGATTAATTTTTATATACTAATAATTGTATGTATAAGATTAGGATTAAGTATCAATGTTTTACCACTCACCAGCTTGAACATGTTGAATGAGGAGTGTTTCACTGAGCGATGCTGAATGATACTCAATCATTTCCTCACGCACTTTTTATACTGTTACCCAAAGGAAAATGTTTGAGGATAACCTATCATGGACGGACCAAAACGTACGATGCTAATTTGAGGTCATCTGGTGATAGAACATTCTAGGATTTTTATGAAGTGTGTAGACACAGTGAACAAGCGTTTGACCACCATGCTGCCTAATGTATTATAGCGATGAGGTATTTGATGGATCACACTTGTTCATTAGGTACCTATTTTTACCCGTGACTTGAAGACCTCCAGAGTATAATGCTCAGGAAACACAGACTCCGGCAATGAAAGTAGACGCAAACCGTTTGTTTCATGTCATCCTTATCTATTCTAATACTAACCTCACGATTTCTTTCATGTAGTTTGAATATCGCATCCGGCGGTCAAGTTGGGCGCCTGGGGCGTATTTTTATGGACCTCTACAGATATCTTGGAAAATGCATAGCATAAAAATTGAAAATGCATAGTAGGTATATCTTGGAAAATTAAAGTCTCTCCTTTCTGCGATTTCGACTAGGCAATGGTCCATAACTGAGAAAGAATAGTAAGAGGTAAAGTTTGTAATGTTATTGGGGTTAATCTCCTGAGCCTATTTTGAAAATTATTTAACAATAGAAAGCTGCTAATTGTGATGATCGTAGGCGGTTACGCATACCTAAATATCTAGTGGAACGGAATACAGCGCAAAGCTAGTTTATACCATAGTTAGTTAGCCTGAATTCCTTATCGTGGCTTTGCATCCGGAAACAAAGGCTTAAAAAATAAGGTAACACTTGTCAGCACTATTAAGCGCTGATAAGTGTCGAGCTTTCTTTCTGTATACGGCCTTAGTAAAAATGCTCTTAGTTGCTATTTTTAATTAATAGTCCATACAAATAGACAAATATACCTGTTATCTAATTGTATAAAGAGGAAAGAATTGTTTCTTGGTGAATTTGGCTCGAGTTATCCTTACACAAGTCCTTGGATATGTTGGTATAAAGTGCGCGAGAGGAAAGTCTTGATTATCATTTAGCTTCGCTCAGTGAACCACTCCACTCATCCAACATGTACAAGCTGGTGAGTGTTGGGCTCAATAACTAATAATGTATGACTATCTGTATGAGTACGTATAGTATGAATTAACATTAAAAATAGGCTTACTTAGTAGATTATGAATAGTAAACACAACGATGCGAAGAACAGGGACCACGCATTTTTACTAACAGAGTAAAGTAAGTAGAATCAAACGTTTAAGAGTCCCGTGCTTTCTGATTTAAAATATATTGTCTTTCAGTTCTTCGTCGCGTGCCTCCTGGCCTTCGCCGCCGCCGAGCCCAAGCCCGAACCCAAGCCGCAGTACCTGGCGGCCCCCCTGGCGTACTCGGCGTACACCGCGCCCGTGGCCGCCGCCTACACCGCCCCTGTGGCTGCGGCGTACACCGCTCCTCTCGCCTACTCCGCCTACTCGTACGCCTCCCCGTACGCCGCTTACTACTACCGCTGAAATAATTGACTGATTTACTTTGAAAAACGGGATAGTGAAAATATATATTTCAAACCATTAACTGCAATTTTTTTTATTTTATCAAGGTATATCAGCATACTCGGATAACGTTGCTATGATCCTTACTCAGGAGATAGGTTTTAAGTGATATGATTCTCCCTTTACGGAAAAAAATCATTGCGTTCGATTCAAGTTCTAAAGATCTGTATTCAAAACATAGCCGTCGCTGATAAAGTTACTTTTTGTACTCATGTCGTAAAATGTTTTAACTACAAAAATGGATCTCTGACACGCACAAGGCAAATGGCTCAGCTCACTTAAATATGTATTATTTCGGCGGCGCGACTCGTATCGAAAGCGCGACCGTCGATCGTCGCGTCCTGCGGCATCCTGGCCCCTAAACTGGACAGTCGTGGTATTGAAAACATTTTCATATGCCTAAATAGTATTTTATCAAATTAACTTAAATACTACTTACGACCTGGCTTCCAACGAACGGCGAGAGACAACGGGGCCGGACCCTGGAGACTAAGACTGGTGGACATCAGCGCAGAATCGGGAAGGCTGGAGTAAGGGAATAGAGGCAATTGCCCCGCAGTGGGATCCAGTAGGCTAGTAATAATAATAATAACTACGTATACTGAGTGTAAAAGGATCCCGAACAATGGTCTTAGAAACGTTGATGGGCTAGTATTAGGAACTACTATTACTATGGCGGCAATGCGGGGAAACGAAAAAAACGTTTCTAAGACCATTGCTCGGGGTCCTATTACAATCAGTATCAGGTCAAATTAAAAATGATAGCGAAACTCGAGAAAGCCACTCGGTCGATGACACGGAAAAAACTTTCCTGAAAGAGATCTATGTCAAAAATTAAAAAAAACCTATTCATATTAAATTAATCAAAATCAATTTTTAAATCTGTTGATTGGTAATATGAAGAGATGGATATTTTTTTCGGCGGTAGATGATCTAAATAACCGTTACGGTTTTGTTACTTTGCTTTCAACAAAACAAGTAATTTGTCTTAGATAGTTCAGTGCCGCGCAACTTTACAATAATAAAATACCGTACAGCTACACACGAGTAAAGGGTAAAAGTAGTAAGCCAGTCTCCAAAATAGAAAAAAAAATGTAAACTTTAAAGCCGATTTACGGCTTAACCAAGAGCCTATTTTGCACTAGACCAACTGGACGATAATTTTTATTGCACCCTTCACATTCTGCTTCGTTTTTTCAGGAAAATACATTTTATAAAGAGTTTGTATACTCTGTATGAAAATAAGTAGAAAATACATAATTATTTTGATATTCCGTAAATTAGTATCATAAAACACACTAGGTGATAAACATTTCTATGTCAGACCTTAATAGGTCAACAAAAAATCTGAATTCACGATAAAAAATAAAATTTTGGTAAAAACAGTTTACGAGCTGTTCACATCCCATAAAAAGGTAAAATCGCGAGGTATTATGTTTGCCCAGAGGATAAGAATGTAGGGAAAAGTCGGTTTTCACATTAGGTTCATCAGATCATTACTAGCATTAGCAAAAAATTAGGCATCATAGGCGAATATAGGCATTTTCAGTTATCACTATGCATATTAACACAATCGTTTTGGTCTTTCCAAATTTAAAAAAGTGGATGCCAAAAATTGATTCCCACCAACATTAGATAGAGTCTTTTTACCGACTTGAAAAAAAATGAGGAGGTTCTCAATTCTTTGGGTTTTTTTTGTTTATGGTAACAACCTCAAAATATTTTTACTGGGATTTGGATGATCCTTTTCTTGTTTGAAAGCTAGTGCTTTCCGTTTGTCTAAGTCTTTTTTAAATGGCAATCTATTAGCTTGTGCCAATAATTTTTGTCAGTGTCGAGTGTGGATAAGCGATAAATATAGTCGTCAATCGTCAGTCTCATTGAAACGTGAGGGTGGACCATCACATTTCAATGCTGCGTGGAACGTTATAGGAAAATAACAAATTAACAAATAGGAGTCCTCTCCTTTACTTCTCACTCTCACAAGCACATTATTAATATAACACTAAATCCACCACATTAACACAATAATTGCATCGAAAAATTAATTTTGAGAATGAGAAATAACGAACGCCATTTGCATCTCATCGCTTCCCGTCACAAAGTCCTAAAGGTTAAGTTGGAACAATGGCATCCATGACAAATCTGTCAAATTTTACTGGTTGAAATCTGTTCTTTTTTCTTTAAACTTATATTCCAAACGCCCTTTACAGATTTTTACTTGACGTAGCGCCAGTACAGTTGACATTAAAACTTTTTGAAGACAATAACATCGCAAAATGTAATTTACTTACATTGATTATGCATAAGTAGGATGGGATATTGCAATTGGAGAGGCCTATGTCCAGCAGTGGACGAGTATGGGCAATTATGATGGTTACGGATATTCGCTTTAAATTCAATTTATTTGGAGATAATGTAATTCGCAATGCCCGGACCACTTGTGATTCATAGGAAGGGCTCCTTATTTTATTTTATTTTATTTAGGACAACCAACAAGGACATACACATACTTATAATCTACACTGAATTTTTTGCTCGTGTTACAGACCTCATAATAAGGGAAACGTATAGAAAAAAGTCGAAATGAACAAAAAACTATTGGCAGCGTAAATCATTTAATTTGGCATCGATTCATCAATAAAACACATTTAATATCCCATTCGTACTCAGCGGTAGTAGTAAGCGGCGTACGGGGAAGCGTACGAGTAGGCGGAGTAGGCGAGTGGAGCGGTGTACGCCGCGGCCACGGGGGCGGTGTAGGCGGCGGCTACGGGCGCGGTGTACGCCGAGTACGCCAGGGGGGCCGCCAGGTACTGCGGCTTGGGCTCCGGTTTGGGCTCGGCGGCGGCGATGGCCAGGAGGCAGGCGACAATGAACTGGAAGAAACATTTTTACTTAAGTCACTGGGTGTTTTAAAACCTTTACTGTTTATATCTCTACCTTTAAAAATTGCGCGATCAATTTTATGTTTTTTCACAGTAAGTGGTAAGTAACGACAGTGCAGTCAGGGAGTGAAACAACAGTTATGGCTTATTTGACTGGTCAATATATTTAATGGTATTTAACAGTTAGCTGTTTCTGTCTATAAAAATATACATAAAACGGCAATTTTGAATGTCCGGCAGTATTTCGCTTCGGAAATCCTAGCCTAGCTACCTAGTACCTACACAGAATAATTATTGTCATAGACAACTAATGAATGATCCCAACACTCACCAGTTTGTACATGTTGGTGAGTGGAGTGGTTCACAGAGCGAAGCTGAATGATGCTCAATATTTTCCTTACACACACTTTATACAAACATATCCAAGGACTTGTGTAAGGATAACTCAAGCCAAATTCACTGAGAAACAAATCTT
>SJJU01010162.1:0-13841 GCA_012932125.1 Conopomorpha cramerella | reverse complement strand
TTGCAATCTTCTAAAATGTACTCTTTTGATGTGTGTACATGCATTTTTTTCTTTTAATGATGTTTCATAAAACGAGCCGTAAAGTCTCCGTATCATAATTTTCTCAGATGAAAACCTCAGACCAAAAACAACTAGACTTGCAGACATAAACTGACGTCTAGAATAAAACGAGACAACGATATTAAAAACATGCAAGAGTGAAAGAGCAAGACACAATATCTTCTGTCCCTTACTGCGGATCAGGGTAAATCTGAAAGAAGTACACATAATATCAAAAGTGTCTAAAGATCAAGAAAATTTTTAGCGCTAAAAAAATCTCATTTATTTAAATCAAATCTAATCTTCTGGATTGGTCTTCTATCTAATTTCCCATGCCTGTATCAACTTATCACCACATTTTGAATGAATTATGAATCAATTCAGTTTTTGTAAAACATATTATTGGTTGCAATCTTCTAAAATGTACTTGATCCCTTCTTCTTCTTTTCGAGTCGACAGCGTGTGTGTCCTCATATGTTCTGTGACCAGGTATCGGCCACACGCCACTTTGATCCCTAGGACACTATGTGTGTACATAATTAGCCGTAGAACCGATGACCCGTTGGGGAAAGGTAGTTCTCGAGTGGAGACCGCGTCTCGGCAAACGAAGTGTAGGACGCCCTCAGGCAAGGTGGACTGATGATATACGCAAGATGGCTGGTAGAAGCTGGATGCGAGAAGCCGAAAACAGATCACAGTGGCCTGCAATTGGAGAAGCCTATGTCCAGCAGTGGACAAGTATGGGCTGATGATGATGATGATGACATCATTTTCCACACATTTTGGTGGGAAAGAGACAGACTAAAGGTGGTTGCAAGTATAGTTTTGTTTGTTGCCATGTCATTATTTCCCCAAATGAGAACGTTATTTTTTTCCTTTATGCACGTCTACTAAAAATGTTGCCAGTATTTTCCCAAAGCAAAAATGTTCACGACTGTTCTGTACGAGTATGTTCCGCTCTGAAAAGATTAGCATTGCAAACTACGTAGATAATAGAGAAATATGGCTAAAAAACCTGTCGCACGTGTGCAGATACGGGAATAGAGTCGCGGTTCGTATGTTTTTCATGGCTAACAAAGACTAAATACACAGGCAACGATGGTCGCTGAGTCAAGGACTTTTGTAATACTTCCGGTTTTTTTTAAATGGCTGCTATTGCTATTTTTGTAGACAAAACTGCGAAACTATAAAAAATAAAAACTAGCAATTTTTTTTTAAATGACCGAAATTTTGTTTTTCTTAGTTCGTCATCGATGACTTTACCTTTAGTACAACAGTTGAAAAAGAAGCAAACAAATACTAATATTTAACAACTTAATTATTTGTTATAATAATTATTCATTCAGCTTATAATATTAAGCCGTAAAACCGATGACCGTTGGGACAAACGAGTTCTCGAGTGAAAACCGCGTTTCGGAAAACGGAGTATAGGACGCCCTCAGTCAAGATGGACTGATGATATGCGCAAGATGGCTGGCAAAAGCTGGACGTGAAGCTGAAAACACATAACAGTGACATGCAATTGGAGAGGCCTATGTCCAGCAGTGGACAAATAAGAGCTAATGATGATGATGATAGTCAATCTCTTTTTTTACACGTAAATTTACTTTTTTTTGTCCATTAATACAGTATACGTTTTAACTCCTCAACAAGTTACATTAAAAAACGTCTTTTACTTTTTGTGAAGAATTAACAAACATACAAACTCACACGAGTAATACTGATATTTTAATATTAGTAGGAATTATTACACTCATCATCATCAGCCCATACTTGTCCACTGCTGACATAGGCCTATCGCGACAATTACACTCGCCAGAAATAAAATGGGATTCAATGCTTATTTCCACTAAAGTATATGCCAGGATCGTGACAAGTGAAGGCCTCTCAAAATGATCTCCGCCTACCCCTCTGGGAAACAACCGTGACGTATACATGCACCAGTGTAGGTTAACTGTTTCCATTTCATTGCTCGTTATCCTTAAGTTTCTTTTAAATAACGTCATATAAACTTTTCAATGGTTTGCGAAATACGAACACATCCAATTTAACTTTTGTTTTACCGATGTCATCACGGTGGTGTCACAAGGGATTTATACGTAATGGTGAGGATACATACCATGGAGACTAACAGTATTTTTTTTCTCTCTGTGTGACAGGGATAGCGCTATACGAATGGTATAGCACTGTCACTTTCACACAGACTAAACGATGGTAGTGTGCTCCATCGTAGACCACATCGCTGCTTAACATCAGGCAGGATGGTGATCAAACGCTTGTTCATAGTGATTTAAAAAAAAAAACTTCAAAACTTCATAGTACGGGGCCAGGGGTCCAAGTCTACTAAGCTTTGGCATCGTAACGGCAAACGATGGTCATTGCTGTTTTACTACGGACAACATTGAATTGAAAGCAACGAAATCAGCAAAGAACATCAATTTCCGCTACAATGCCAGAGCGATGCAACTACCAGAGTTTAGTAGACTTAAGCCCCAGATCTCTCAAGAGAAGACAATGCATAGGACTGTCCCTTCTACGGGGTGACCTCTCTATGATCCCAGTGAGACCATAAAATGGGACGTGCTGATAGCTGAAAGCATATCGATGGTTGACAGCCAAAAAGGCCTAAGCGACATTTTTGTCCAAAATGAGTGGAGTATGCAGTTTGGATCGCCTTTTTTTCTGCGTCGATTTGTCTAGGTTTCATACCTCTATGACGTAGTTTGATGTCGCTTACGCGGTAGAGATTATGTGTTTTTCTCCCAAAACATTGCTTTATTAAACTTTAAGCCACTCTCCTGTAAAATTACTTAAATGTCGCTTAGACCTTTTTGGCGGGAAGCCATCGATATGCTTTTAAATGCACATTCATTCAGACTGATTATTATTATATGATATCATTATTTCCCCAGATGAGAACGTTATTGTTTTTTCTTTATGCACGTCTACTAAAAATGTTGCCAGTATTTTCCCAAAGCAAAAATGTTCACGACTGTTCTGTACGAGACTCTGTACGATTCATTCAGACTGATTGTTGTGGCGCGCCTTTTGGGAGGCCTATGTGGTCGTCAGTGGGCAACCATTAAATTAATGTACGAGAGATTTCGATAATGCGAAGGTATTTCCGCAACTTGATGCGCCTAATGTGCGAGATTAAAGGTGGCGCAAAAATGTTCAGGACAGAGATCGTAACATTTGGGCTTTGATAAAATACTGCGTGTAAAAGGACCCCCCGGTCATTTTGCCATTTTGTACGAAGACTCGTGCTATGACGGCAATGGGGGAAAATGAAAAAAATGTTGGTCTCCGAACAAAATGTTTTTTCGCCCATGTAGGCGACATTTTTTGTGGGAACGGATTATTTTTTCAGCATTGTTGTAATAGTACAAGTTGTACATTGTCACAAGTCCAATAACATTTTCAAGAGCGCTCAGGGTCCATTTACACGCAGCACGTAAGTTAATATCCACCTTAGGCTGGCAGGCCATTCTCTTAGCCGACCAAAATAATAATAATAAATAAATACACTTCATTGGGATTAAAGGCGTGAAGTGTATTTTTTTTTTTATAAATACACTTCACGCCTTTAATCCCAAAGAGGGGTAGGCAGAGGCACTTGCTAAAGCAAGTACCCACGGTTGACCAAGCGTATTTAACCCAACGTAGCCTCATTTAGCCGACCAAACCTGATGCGGATTTACGCATTTCCCATACAGGTGTCAGTTGAAGAGTGGGTGTCCATGTGGGACGACTACGCCCGGAACCCATCAGCAGCTCTGAAGTGGCAGCAGCTGTACAGCCAGTTCATGTTCCAACTGGAGGATGCCAGCGCTGATGGATCCATTGACACGGACGAGTTCACCACCGTCTGCTCCTCGTACGGCATCGATGCGCAGGAGTGCAAGGTGGCGTTCGATAAAATGGCCAAGGTTAGTAAAAAAAAACCACTCGTCTAACGCTATCCTTGTCTCACATTGTAAACAATATTAGACACATCAAAAGTGTCTAGGGATCAAGAACATTTTTAGCTCTAAAAAAATGTAATTTATTTAAATCAAATCTAATCTTCAGAATAATTGGTCTCCTATCTAATTCCCCATGCCTGTATGCAATGACTTATCACCACATTTTGAATAAATTATGAATGAATTCAGTTTGTATAAAATATATTCTAGATTGCAATCTTCCAAAATGTACTTGATCCCTAGACACTTTTGATGTGTGTACTTTATGATGTCACTGTATGGACGCAGGTTATTCGACCTTTCCCGACAAGAGTTCGTATGATTGAAGAGGTTATGCTGAAAGTACTGACGAAAGAAGTGACTAAAATTGTGTTCTACAGTACATAGCAAAGCAATATTTACTGGTCCTTATAGGTCCGGACCGGTCTGGCCAAGTACTTCAGTTACATTGTCAGATAGATAGATAAATTAAAATGTACCGAATTTTGTGGTGTCGAAAATGTTAAATTCAAACTACCGTCTGTCAAAACAGGATCTAAATGTAAATAGCCTTATTCATTACCTATTCTATTGGATCTATTTCAATTTACAAAAATTTACCAACTGTAATGAATTTACCAATTCTAGCGTATAATCATGGTATTCTCAAAGTTAGAACAACCTCTCTGCTACCTCTCTCTGCCTCTACTGCTACTGTACAAAAAGTAGTAAAATGTACGCAAACTGACAACAAGTTTATGTACGTTGAATAATTCGTTAACATTTTAAGTTTTAACAGAGCGGTAATTATGAATAATTTGTCACCAGGGCAACGCCAGCGTCCCCTGGGAGGAGTTCCAAGAGCTCTGGAAGGAGTATTTCTCCACGGAGGATCCGAACGCGGCTGGCAACTTCATTTTCGGAAGAACGAGCTTTTAAACAGCGACACACACACGTGACCAGCGCGTCATAACCGGTCAGCTGTCATGTCGCTGTGCAACCGGAAACTGAGCCACAACCATGAATAACTACGCTGCTTGATCGACGAGCGAATAGTCCAGTGGAATCAATAATTGCTCAGTTCAGGAAACTAGTTCATTTTGCGTGCGTCAAAATATTTAGAGCGGATGTACTCAAGCAGTCGGAGGTCAGTCTATTGTCGCTAGTTAACACATTCGTGGACAGTCAATTTAGGAAAATAGAACTCTCATTTGTTTTCACGTAGACTGGTGGGACGTGTTTCCGAAAGGGTTGAGGTAAGATTGTTTGATCCTACGCAGCTTGGAATTAAAAGGCGTAACTGTATTTCATTTCGAGACTATTCGATCGTCAATAACGTTAATTCGTTCCTTTATCAGTTCCTCTTTGGAACTAAAAAGAATCAGACTTTCCTCACAGAGGAACTTTTAAGAATAAACTGTGCATAAAGCGTTGTAATTATTTCATGGTTGAAGTACGGTTCATCAGCTCGGACCCTTTCGTGTGTCTGTGTTCATCTAGACGTTTTCAAATTTCTCCTTTGTAATAATAAATAGATATAATAATAATATTTATTGTCAATGGGTGTCAACTTTCAAGTACGATATTAGAGTTTTACGATTATCTCTTGTGAATGTTTCATGGTGAATTTGAGATGCAGTGCGCACTTCAGAAATGTATGAACCTGTGGGCTTATGGTTAGATAGTTGGATCTGCAGATACACAATAAAGCAGGCCAATGATACAACCCTTGTGAAAACCATAACCATTAGGTGTGTACCAAAGGGTATCTTTTTCAGAGCCGTAAGCTACCCAACGCTCATACGGTAATGGATATCATTGGATTTCATCGTGATGAAACCCACACCCCACAAGGTCTGTGAACTCTATAACGGCGATGGGCTCACCCTCTGTCACATTGAGTTAAATTGTTTGGGGAACAGTGCATTTGCTTAGCAAGTGTGCTGTCCGCTTTGGGAAGAAAAAACCTGAAGTGTAATTATTTGTATTTTTTTAAAATTGTCATATTTCAAGAAGTTTGAAGTGCGCACAGTATCTAAGCTTAAGCAAACTTTGACGTAGCCTTCGACTCGTAGATATAAATTGTCTCTATCGCTTGATCATGAATGAATGAAACAGAAGTACTCTAAATAGAATGAGGGCTATAAATCTCAGTACTGAAGTGTCGCTTGAACATATTTTGTCTCTGTTACACAAACAAATTAAGATTGAGACGTACGATACTTGAGCAGAGATTCTGTCCTTGAGGGGAGTTTCAGAATACGGCTCTATATCTATAAAATATAGAGTTTTTTCGAGAAGCGGTACTTAAGTCTATTACATTACATTCTCTGATGTTTCCAGTTATGGATGTTCTAACAAATTGTCTTTAATGAAAACTAAGTAAGTAATTAGGTGAAGATGATTCTCTCTCTTGACAACGAACGATGTAACTCTTTCTATAAATTATAGAGCACACCTCGTAGACATATCTATTTTAAGCTGCCCTATGCAAATAACTTTATAAAGTATCATATATGACTTTATTTTTGCGTCGATAATTTATTGTTTAATTCACTGAGTCACTCAGCTACTACGGGGAAAGTCTTAAGGTCTAGCCAACATTTTGTCGGTCTGAAAATCGGACGGCTTTTTTCACAAACAAATAAGAATTTATTTACCAAAATTCATTTTCATAACTCAATTTGACGGCTTGTATTTTCGAAAAAAAAGTTTATCTCATAAATGCGATTATACAAGATTTAGATTAGAGTACGCTGACATAATAATATTACGCTTGATGAAAATCTAATAATAAACATGGCATAAAATCGTCGGTTTTCAAAAAAAAATATAAAGAATCTTTAGAAAATTATGACGGTGAAAATGAATTTTCTGTGATGAAAGGAGTCTTAAATCCCTGAGGTCGATCTACATTTTTAAGACTCTTGGTCAAAGGCAGAGACTGCTCTGTAATTCAGATGCGGGTAATATAATAGTTTTCTTATTATGGTTTATTTAATTTAGAATTATCATTAGCCTTAAACATTATCTGATAAAAAATATGTTTTGTCCCTCTTGGTTATCGATATACCTTGAAGAATTCTAATGATATGGCATTTCATTTTTATGCATTACTTTCGCATACATGGTCATTATTTCAAAAATGTCGAGCGAAGATAGGGGGGGGTTATGGGTTGAAAGTATATTACGATATACGCACTCCTTTATTTTGAGACATTTCTAGGCACTGCCTTTTACATGCAAATATACGCTCTTTAGGTCGTAGTTTTTTTTTTCTCAGTAATATTTTCGTTGATGTCGATTTTAATTGGTCCTAAAGGATTTAAAATCTCTTACGAAAAAAACACTTATTGAAATAAACCAATTGCATTTGAAAGTAAGAGATTATTACCTAAAAAACGCATATTTACATGGATAAGCTAAAATACTTTTTTGTTATGTATAAATTATGTACTATCTATATATAAGTATATATATTTATCTAAAAAAACGTGCTCACTAACTTTTGCTTCAAGATGTTCTTTAAGTAAATTCACTAAATGGTACTGTCTCCGTTGTTAGTATTTTTAAATCTTTAAATGTTGTATTGTTTTAATAACGTCCTATGAGAGTCTATGTACGTTGAAACAAAAAAAAAGAATTATATTATGTATCGTGCTCATAGAAATTTACTTGTAAGATTTTATCTCGTTAAGCCAGCGAATGATAGTAACTATTAAATGTATGTAAATAAATCGATTTGTTTCATTTACACATTCACATAATCAGGCTTCGTTCACACGGCACGATTGTTTGCCGTATACGTCTTTGGTACCCTGCTAGATCGAGGGAACTTAAAAAAAAACCTATGAAAGGACTAGTATTGAAGTCTTTTTATTTTTGTGATCCTATGTTTCTGTCCACTGGCACACCTTTTGGGAATTACATAAGTGAGGCTTCGTTCACACGGCACGTTTTTTTTTCCGTATACGTCTTAAAAAAACGATGTGCATCGCCGTTTCGCTACGGACGACAGTGAAATTAAAGTGACGAAATCAGCAATGCACATCGTTTTTTAAGACGTATACGGCAAGAAAACGCGCCGTGTGAACGAAGCCTCACTTATGTACTTCCCAAAAGGTGTGCCAGTGGACAGAAACATAGGATCACAAAAATAAACAGACTTCAATACTAGTCCTTTCATAGATTTTTTTAAAGTTCCCCTCGATCTAGCAGGGTACCAAGTCTGCTGCACTATTGTATCATACTTGCTTCGCTCTGGCATCGTAGTGGCAAATGATGTGTTCATCATTGTTTTGCTACGAACGACAGTGAAGTGAAAGGGACGTGAAGTAAAGGTTTTCCGCTACGATTCCGAAACGATGCAACTACAAGAGTGAAATAGACTTATGCCCCTGGGCTGTCATCATACCCTGACTTCCTTATCATGGGACCACAATGGAAATGTCTTCTTTCCAACAAAAAATCATCCAAATCCATAACGATGTAGTTTTTCTTTTTATCACTATGAACAAGCGTTTGATGTTAAGCAGCGATGTGGTCTACGATGGAGCACACTTGTTCATTAGGTACCTATTTACCTGCGATACAAACATAAAACAATCATTATACGGTAGAATTGAGAAATACTCCTTTCTTTGAAATCGCATTATTCAGCCACATGACGTTCACTACGGACGAGGGCCTCCCCTAATGATTTTCATGATTGTTTGTGGGGAAATGCCAATAATCGCAACGCTTGTAGGGTTGGCGATCGCAGTGGTGTTGTTGTTTAACTCACAGAGAGCGCTGCTGCCCGTCCTCTGGAGAGTTCCCTCGGTCGCCTCTTACGATCCGAAGGGAAATGTTGGACTGGGTTGGTGACACATGTATTCCATTCGCCGCCACCACACGGAAGCAGAGTGGTATACTTGTCACCATCACGTTTTCGACACCAGTCACACGCGTAGAACATTTTGTCACAGCTGTGCATTCTCACTCGTATGTCTTATAATGATAGAACACAGAAAGTACGCTTTGGGCATTTCCTGAAACATAAATTACGTAATTGTGTGAATTATACCATCTGCATATAATTTGTTTCAGGTGGTCACCAAATTACCTACTTACTGTTTACTACTTACCTATTTATTTTCTTGGTAATTGACAGTTTCTTTTCCAAATTAAGGTAAAACTTCCGCGTTGACAATCAAAAGTTTTTTTTATTAATGCCTTCTCACTTCCGGCAAGGTTTAGTGCTATGCTTTAGTAATGAGCTGAGATGTTTATTTGCATTTGGTTGTTCTCATCATCATCACCATCATCAGCCACATGACGTCCACTGATGGATGAGAGCCTCCTCCAATGATTTGGGGGGAAATGCCAATAATCGCCACGCTTGGCAGGGTTGGCGATCGCAGTGGCGTTGTCGTTTAACTCACAGAGGGCGCTGCTGGCAGTCCTCTGGAAAATTCCCTCGGGGAGTTTTGTACAAAGTCAAATATGATACCAAACGACTTCCCCCCAAGGACTCTTATAACTAATAGAAAAAAAAAATCTTCATAATGCAAAGTGGCAATCTGAATGCCAATAATCGCCAGGTTTGGCAGGCGGGTTGACGCTCGCAGTGGTGTGGTTTAACTCACAGAGTATACTGGAGTTCACACGGTCACCTCTTACAACTCCTAATAAGGAAAAAGTTGGCCTCGGGTGGTGATACGTGTACTTTGAACGCATGCTTAAGGTTGCTAATCGCTGGCATACAGCTCGAAGAACATATGAAGACTGTTAACGACTGAAGTCTCCTTAATGTGGGGGAGAGTTGGCAACAAAACAGGGATGGACCAAGATAATTTGTATGGAGTCCAGAAAACGTGAGCGTTGAAAAGAGGCAGGCGCAAGTAGACGCGCACGTCTCCAGAGAATGGCCCGTACAGAGAGAGGCAGGTAGGGTGCGGGTGGTGGTGGGATTATCCCTTTAAAAAAAATACATGGTTTTTTTTTAATCACTATGAACAAGCGTTTGACAACCATCCTGCCTGATGTTATGTATTATACTTACAACGTTAAATCAAATACATTGGCAAAACTCGAGAAAATCACTCAGTGATTCCACCTAACACCTTTCTCCAAGGAACCCTATGTCAAAAACGAAAAAAAAACTTACCTCATTATTATAAAGTGGTTCAGCTGTTATGTAACTGTTATGTAATTTATTGAAATCGAATTTGTTTAGGGCATGACATTTTTGGCGAAGCTCATTAGGTACATATTTACCCGCGACTTGAAGACCTTCAGACTGTACTGCGCGGGAAACACAGACTCCGGCAATGCATTCCACATCCTGACGGTTCGCACTATGAAAGTAGACGCAAACCGTTTCGTTCGCGTAAGTGGTAAATCCATCTGGTATTATGTCCTATTGTAAAAATGCGACGGGGAACCTAATAAGGTTATGCAACTCCGTAGCACACTCTCCGAAATGCACCCGATAGATGACAGATAGGGTTGCAACCTTGCGGCGATGCTATCTACTGAATAAAACCGCATCAGAATCCGTTGCGTAGTTTCACACACCAAAGCATTTATACACGCATCAAAAGTGTCTAGGGATCAAGTACATTTTAGAGGATTGCAATCAATACTGAATTCATTTATAATTTATTCAAAATGTGGTGATAAGTAATTTATACAGGCATGGGAAATTAGGTAGGAGACCAATCCAGAAGATTACATTTGACTTAAATAAATTAGATTTTTTTTAGAGCTAAAAATGTTCTTGATCTCTAGACACTTTTGATATGTGTACTATACTAGCACACTCGACAAACGATGTTTTGCCAATATGCATTATTAAAAAGTGTTTATCTGCGCTTATACTTAACTAACTTCCTCAAGAATCACTCTGTCTACTAAAGTTAACCGCATGAAAATCCGTTGAAGTTTCAAAGATCTAAGTAGTTATACATAGGGACCAATGAAAGTTACTAACCCTCAATAGGTATTTAATTGAATTTTGTAATTCTCGGTTCATCGGATCATATCATGCACATGACAACCCACACTATAAAATGCATAAATTATTCATACTAAGTTCATACATAATTATTTTCTCGTACGCCTCTCGCCATCTCGCCTCGAACACACTTTACATAAGGAATTGTTATGAATTTCATTTATCATACACGGTGACATTGCGGTCATGATGATGATACTTTAAAAAACAACAATTAAGTATACTGTCTGTGGTCCAGTTGGACGTATACTTGACTTGTAACCGGGAGGTCGCGGGTTCGAGTCCGGCTACTTGACGTGTACCAATGGGACTCTTTTTCAGCGCCTATGTACTCAACGCAACGCAAAGCTGGTACGGTTAATGACAACATCGCGATGAAACCCGCACACCACAAGGTGTGTGAACCTTATAACGGTGATGGGCTCACCCCCTGTCACGTTGGGTTAAATACGCTTGGTGAACGGAGGGCATTTGCTATCAAGCAAGTGCCTCTGCCTAACCTTACGCTTGGGGATTAAAAGGCGTGAAGTATATTTTTTTTAAGTATACTGTATACCAGAAGGTGTGTGAACTCTATCGAATATACCTACCGATGTCAAACATCATTTTCTTGAGTATGTTTGGCCAGGGGAAACGTACGGTCCATGGATGTAGTGGCTAAGGTCGTTCCGGAGGGCCCCCGCGGCAGTAACGCTCGAGTGGTCACCGTGGGGTTTCAGTGGGTGCGAGTCCCACATAACCCCGGCGTAGTCCCCGCTAGCGGTGGTGTAACCTGATTTCCCCACGATAAAAAAATGGGGAAACGTACGGTAAAGATATTACGGTAAGCCTTTATGTATACAGAGTGTAAAAGAACCCCGAGCAATCGTCTTAGAAACATTGTTGGGCTCGTCAATATGAGCATCTTTTACTATGGCCACAATGCGGGGGGTTAAACGAAAAATTTTTTTCGTCTCAAGTATCAAGTATCTTTATTGCATTTCAACCCCCTTACCAATAAACGCATTCTTACTTACACAACGGTTATTATAGGTGTACAAGAACTGGTTATTCCGTATTTCACATACAACTGACAAGTTAAGTTGAGCTTGTGTATCTTCGAAATAGCAATTCCGCCATTATTAGTAAGGCCCCAAGTGTACAGAGGATCTTACATTTAGGCAATAAGTCACAACATGGAAGTCTTTTACAGACATTGCAATAGTAGTGAATTAAACTTATGAACGAATATTTCTAAATATATTTATGAATCTTAAGCTAGAACTAATTTATTTTTAAAGACCTTCTTTCTTTTCTCTCTTCTCTTTTTTTACTTTCTTTCTTTTCTCTCTTCTCTTTTTTTACTTTCTTTCTTTTCTCTCTCTTCCTTGTCTCCATACATAAAAAGACAATTTTCTGCCTCGAGAGATGACATATTCTATGGAAATGAAAAATTTTGTCGCCATAGTTAAAGTTGTTCATATCGGCGAACGCAACAAAGTTTCTAAGTCCATTGCTCGGGGTCTTTTAACACTTAGTATAGGCAGTGGACAGGTATGGGCTGATGATGATGATGATGATGATAAGCACCTGAAAATGCCCGAGAACTGAATCCAAACTGTTTTATTTTTATTTTTTTTACGTAGCCTGAATTGTTTCCGACTGCTGGGCAAAGGCCTCCCCCCAAGTCTTCCACTCCTCTCTATTTTGGGCCACCTCCTGCCACTCCGGTAGGTTACTGTTTTATATGAAAAAAGAAATCAACAAGTATATTTTACGACGATATATTACGAGATGAAATTTCGTGACGAAATCCTCCGAGTCCCTTTCGACGCCAGTCCCTTTTGAGTGATGGATGATGCATTATTCATAACTAGGTACATCAGTGGCTTAGTATTACTTGACTGTTGCGTTATAACTTGAGCTGATATGTGGAATGTTTTGTATTAGACAATAGTTCAAGATAAAATAGTATTTTCGGGATTTTTTAGGTACATCAGTGGCTTAGTAATACTTGACTGTTGCGTTATAACTTGAGCTGATATGTGAAAAGTTTTGTATTAGACAATAGTTCAAGATAAAATAGTATTTTCGCAGTAGACCACGACTCACCGACACTTGACTGGCGTTTTCTCACTTCATTTCTTTTATACAACTTTATATTGAATGTTTTTTACTTGGCAACTTTCTGGCGTTTTGATAAAAAGATGTGCGGGCTGAGAGATTTTTTTTTTTTGCAAGAAATATTTCCTTGCTTAAGGTACTTGCCATACTGTGCTGCCTATATTGTATACCTATCTATGTATTTTTTAAGGAAACGCGCACTGACATGATATTAAATGTTTATAACGGGTATTATAGCGCGAAGATTAACCGAAGATAAGCATTCAGCTTACCTTCGTTGTTTGCCCGACGTTTCGACACATTTACATGTGTCGTGGTCGCGAGCTGACTGTCAGCTATAATACCCGTTTTAAACATTTAATACCTATCTATGTAGGTTTGATGTGCGATTCCCTTATCAATTAAGATAAGTGGACCAGTTATCAGATGGTATATATTTGCACACTTACCTTCAAATAGAAAGTTCCTCTGCCTATCCCACTTTGGTTAGTCAATCCATTTTGCGGAGAAAAAGTATTTTGTGCAGTAGAAAATGCTGTTCATGTTAATTGATGATGTAATTGTCTTAATTTGAATATATTAATTTATTTATTTGCTTCATGTAACATATACTTACACATATTACATGGATCCTGTCAGGGCATTGCATTTTGTTTATAATCAAAGACAAGTTCAGTCCACTCGTGAGCACGCCGCATGCAACTGCGTCGAAACGTCGAGTAAAATAACAAAGGTAAGCTCGAGCTTGTCTTTGATTA
>SJJU01010157.1:0-22942 GCA_012932125.1 Conopomorpha cramerella | reverse complement strand
ATGAGCCTACAAGACGCGAAGTGTATTTTCCTTTTTTTTCGCGACTCTAAAACAGGGGTTACTAAATTCGATCGTATGTATCTTTTTGTTTGTTAATTCGCGGATAACTTCGGCTTTTTTCGGGGTTTATGAACCGATTTGATGATTATTAGTTTTTTGGAATTAGAAGATATTTCAAAGGTCGTTGGCAGACCACATAATCCAGGGGATTTTTAATAAAATTATCAAATTGTATGTACCCGGACTGTGACACCCCTCGAAAATGGCAGCATACATTTTCATAGAAATACCATTGCAACAATAACTTCAAGGACGACGTCGTAACTTCCTTTACGCACAATTAAGCGTTCGTTATTCTGCTTCAGAAATGCTCTGTTCAACAAAGACTGCAATCTTTGTATGAAAATCTCCCAGTTGCCCGCTCCCAGTATACGTAAGGCGTATACGGTCAAATTATTCGTAATTTTCGTGATATAAATGGGAATATTCCTTAGAATTATTCTTAAGTTGATTACATTAAATCATCTTAGTTACTAGTTAGTCGATTACATTCTTACATCCACACACTGAATACGTATATACTATAAGAAAATAAATAAAAAATATTTTACAACAACACACATATTGTTTTCATCCCATTGGCAAGAAGCTAAAGCACTAGTTTTATGGAAATCAGAAGAAATATACTTTTTATGTTACCTATAAAGTCTTGTTAGTTACTCCATTTATAACTCAGGAACGGCTGAACCGATTTGGTTGAAAATTGGCGAGGATGTATCTTAGAACCGGACGACGGACATAGGATACTTTTTACCCCGATTCTGCTGGTCGCGTCGCTATATAGAGGGCGTTATATGTAGTTTGTATGAAGAACTGACATTACGCGAATGAAATCGCGGGGCGTCCACTAGTATATTATATTTATTAATACATAGCACACACTAAGTGCTTGGTTCGTGCTTCGGTACGTATGTAAAAATATTTGGCACATCAAAATCATTTATGGATTCATTTGTTACAAAAAATGTGATAAATGAAGAACCTCTCGAGCGATTGGGTGCAAACGTCAAGTAAACTATCTACTAAATAGTCCGATCAAATCCTAAATATTTGGTTTGGGTAGGTTATAATTACAGAAAGTGGCGTGATTTTAATACAGTCATATAAATACAAAAGAAAACACCCAGATGCCCCCAACAAGTACTCAAAAGCTCATCACCAAAGTACCTGTCTGTGGGAATCAAACCGACGATCCTACGGAATAGAGGCAGATATGCTGACCAGTACACCAACGGGCCCGTCAAAATACGTACTTACATTTTAAACTTTATCACTTTCAAACCCTTATTAGTTTGGGGTCAGCTGACCTTGTGTGAAATGTCCCATGTTATAATTAGGCCCGACTGATGCAGTTCAATGAGCTAAAAACAGCCTATAAGAGCGCGTCGGCAAGTATATAAGTGACTGTAGTATGACAATCACATACTTGATTTACTTACTATTTTAGCTTATAACTTGTAGATGCTTCACAATTCCGCGTGTTTTCATTTTGGGATAAACTGCAAAATGTGTTGAACTCCATACTTATGTAATTGAGTTTTCTACTGAGTTGATTTGAGTTAGTGTAAATTCTACGGAACGAAAAAAAAATTAACCACTTCGTACATAAAGGACAGTCAGCTGATCATTCTTTTACGTTCCTGACCATTGGCTCCGTAGGGTTTACAGAACAGTGCGATTCCGCTTTTAAGGTATTTCCGAATCTCGCTATATATTGTACAGAAATCCCTCTCCCTATAATGTAGGTACCTACATAATTACACACTCTATGTAAAGTAACGTTATTCTAAATGAAATATGACGGGTTGTTAAAGCTTTTCTAAGATATTTTATAGGTTAAAGTAAAAATGAAACAAATATACTTCACGCCTTTTAATACCGAATCGGAGTAGGTAGAGGCACTTGCTAAGCAAATTCCAACGGTTCACCAAGTGTATTTAGGGGGTGAGTCCATCGCCGTTATAATGTTCACACGCCTTGTGGTGTGCGGATTTCACCACGACGTTTTCCTTCACCGTGTGAGCGTTGCGTTGCGTACATAGACTCTGAAAATTAGTCCCATTGGTACACCTGCGACCACAAGTATAGTTTGAAGGTCTTCAAGTCGCGGGTGAATAGGTACCTACTGAACAAGTGTGCTCCATCGTAGACCACATCGCTGCTTAACATCAGGCAGGATGGTGGTCAAACGCTTGTTCATAGTGATTAAAAAAAAAAAACAAGTCAAGTATCCCGACCAATTGGACCATAGACGCTCAACGCGATTTTATAGGTATAGTTCGTGCATTTCATGAATGCGCGCGGACCTTAGATGTGTATGTGGCAGTTTTGTTCGTTTGAACTGTCAACTAGCGTGTCCATATACGACTCACACATCTAAGGCCCGCGTGCATTCATGAAATGCACGAACTATACTGCAAAATTATTTATTTTCACGTACCTGAACGGTTCAGTTCGGTTATGTCTGATGTGCAACGTTTGCAATTTATTAATTAACATGTTGTTTTTAAACGAGGCCGCAAAATGAAGAAGCGTATCAATGGCGCATTGATTAAACGCTGTGTAACTAATATTCTTGGCAAATACTTGCCGGATTCATGAAAAACAGATAACGGAGCCAGATCAAAGCATCTAATTACCTAAAAAGGTTCAAATATTCAAATTGGACAGAAATTAATATCTTTACGTTTCAATTGGAATGCTTTTACCGCTACGTGTAGAAAGGAAATTATTGTTTTATTCAAATTTCAATTACATTTTGTGCACTATTTAGTTTGTATGCGCGTGTTGAATGCGAATTACAAAAATTGGCATGAATTTAGTAGTGTTTAATATGAAACTTTGTATTTTATTTCTATACTGTTTTTTATATTTTTGAATTTGCTAATATTCATCTAACATTGTTATGTAATTTTTAGTTCTGTTGAACAAATACATCTTCCAGCAAAAACAACAACATACATGGACCGAAAACCTTATTTCAAGACATGCACATGGTGGTAAATTTTATGTTAATATTCTAGTGTAATAACACACTTCACGCGTTTAATCCCAAGGCGGGGTAGGCAGAGGCACTTGTTAAGCAAATGCCGCCTGGTCACCAAGAGTATTTAACTCAACGTGACAGGGGCTGAACCCATCGTTATTATAGAGTTCACACAACTTGTGTATATAGAATAAAGTCGCCTCCCGCCGTCTCTCTGTTCCCATCTATGCTTAGATTTATAAAACTAAGCAACGGATTGCGATACGATTTTATTTGATAGATACAATAATTCTAGATTATTACTAGCTGTCCTGGCAAACATTTGTTTTGCCATAATAAGTTGCCTTTATACCCCGTGTATTGGGAGAAATACAACTGGTAGATGAATAAAAAAATAGATAGTACCCGATTCTCAGACCTACTGAATACGCATATAAAATTGGTAAAGCCGTTTCGGAGCTAACTAACATTGCGACATGTAAATTTTGTATATTAGATCATTTTATTATCTATACTAATATTACAAAGCTGAAGAGTTCGTTTGTTTGAACGCGCTAATCTCAGGAACTACTGATTCGAATTGTGTTGAATAGACCATTTATCGAGGAAGGTTTTAGGCTATATAACATCACGCTGTATTAAAAGCGAAGAAATAATGCAAAATGTGAAAAAAACGGGGATAATCATTCATAGAATTATTCCTCTTGAAATTATCGAAAAAAATGTCCACGACAGTATATGTCTATCTTTTAAGATTAATACTCACTAAAACGGTTTTTATAGTAATCAAATTTGGTCGAAATTAATGCATTAATTGTAAAGAAGTGTATGTATGTTTGTAACGAATAAAAGCTACTTGACGAAGGTACAAAAAAAAAATGCGAGTGACACCGTGCGGTATATCTAGTACATAATATATGTGTGTTGGCAAAACAACATTTGCTGGGTCGGCTAGTTCAATAACAAGTCATTAAAATATAATTAATAAAAATAATTAAAATTCATGAAACATATTCAAGTCTCTCAATGCGTTCTGCTATCTTCAAAGTCTTGATAATGCTATAAGGAATTAGAAAAGGACATTTCAAAACAACCCCTTCATTTGCAACGTTCAAATAAATTAATCAGTATTCCAAGGTCAGTCAAATCCAAGGTTGTTTTATTGTCTTCCGCGCAGCTTTCGTTACCATAGGAATCTTTAAAGGAAATTTCATCAGATAAAGTCTTCAAAAGAAAATTGGGGATGGTGTAAATAACCTTACAAATATATATATGTATATATTTCTCTCTCTCTCTCTCTCGCAAATGTCTATTATATTATCACATTTAGATATTTCGTCTTTCATGGGTCTAGTCTTATTAGTTCGATGGACAAAAGTCAACTTGTATATAAGATATTTTCACAAAATGTTGTTGTTAATTATTTTTGTTGCTGACCGTACAAACTGCGTCACTAAGGTTAGATCGCCGTCGAAAAAAATTGCCAACTGGAGTGTCGTAGGTTTTAAGTCCAGAGCTAAAAATAGCCTTTTGATGCTTAAAACGGTTTTGAATATTCTTACTTACGACGAAGTAGCCGATAGATTAGCCAATCGTCTTACGGTAACTCGATATTGCAGTTGCATACCTAGAGTTGCTTTATTCTGCAACCATGTTTATTCGTGATATTCATTTGAAACAGATATTATGATTCACAAGACGAAGTTCATGCGAAAATAATATGATTCGATTTAATTTATTTTATGTTATTGTAGGTATATTACTAATCACTTTGCCGCTGTGTTACTCACAGGTAATATACATGGAGAAGTATCGAAATCCATGCAATAGTCCTATGTTAAGGTCCATTATCATATAAATTAAGTTACCTGAAAGAAATCTCTCTGAGCGAGCTGGCCTGTTTTTGCAATTTTGCCATTGTCAATTTTACTTTTGGAAATGTATAGTGTGCGATATAGGTTCATTAATTAATTCAGAAGTTTTTTCAAAATATTTTTCTTTTTCTAAATACTAAACCTTTATTTTTTTGTGCTATCCCAAAATACTTTTTGATATTATTTTACTTAAGATTTTACAGCTAAACCCATTCTTATTGCTAGGACGTTACGTTTAAATTCGATCACATAAATAATAGTAAGGAATCTAAAACTAAAAAAAGTGTCTTGCAAACAGGTCGTTGAGAGAGACTGACAAAAGATTGTGTTAATGGAAAGCCGTGAACTGTATGTTTCGTATCGACATGAATACAATCTTTTTAAAACGAACCTTTTTTATTGGTGTGCTTTAAATCTTTGGCAAATTATATTTTAAAACGCGAAAAAGCAATGCGCTCTTCGTTGCTAATCTACACGGTTTATTTGATCTAAAATTCAGCCTCAGGGATGTCTCCGAAAATATCTCTGTTGCATACAGAGGTCGGTTCAACGCCTAGCTTAAGCATTAAGCCTTTTCAGTCAAACAATTTCGTAAGCAACGTAAAGTTACGTGGGATTATGAATAAATAACAATACATGGTACATAAATCACTGTTTTTTCTTGTAGTACAAAGTTGTTGCCAACTTATTAGGCTTTTATCCTAGTAGATAATGTTTTTCGCAGAACAACATGAAAATCAAATTTGTTTCATCGTTTATGTGTTTATGGGCCCCTGGATGTCGTGCTCTTCAGGGTTTTCAGGGGGCACCACCTTTCACACCTTTCACGCGTAGAAGTCACCGGGGGGTTTTAAGTGGACTCACCACATACCTTCATCGTCTCCCCCGCAGACGACGGGGAATCCGAAGGGATTCTCCCTCGTCAAAAAAAAAGCTCTCCCTGTATATCGAGTTATTTATCACTTAGAACCTGCAGTGGGCTATCTCAACGGCGTACTTAGAAAGAGTTTGTTCGTTGAATCGTTGACCGTCAATATTATGCTTTCTCACTCTTGCAAAGGTCAACGTCTCTGTACTTGAACAACTTGATGAAGTGTTTTCGTAATTAAAATTCTGTCGCTCTTCAATCAATTGGGCAGCCTCAAGTTTTTCGTTAAACTAGTTGCTGATGATATTTACTTTACCTTACAGTTACTTAGTTCGAGCATCTTAAGTTATCAAACGAATTGGGAAAAAACATTTGATGGATTATAAAATTCTTCGCTCTGAGCCATAACGTCGACTTTTGCAATCCATTACTGTACCATTTGGCAATTTATACATTTGTTATGTACAGTGTGCAATTAAGATTATTACATTCATTAATTTATTCTTGCAGGCCGATAAAATGTCTAAACAGATAAATACTGAGCAAAAAATTGGGACGTATTGGGTGTTGATAAAAAATACATGGCATGAATGCACGCGACTTACTTTTAAAATAAATTTGAGAATTCGGCGGATCAAAATATTTTTTTTGCTATCATAATTTCTTTACCAATGCCTTATATCACTTTCGTGGACACTCAAATGAAAAGAAAAGTTATTTTATTGTTACATGTGATATTTATATGCTATATGCTATTATAAAGATTGCTTGAGGCGCATTTGTCTCTTTTGGACACTTGCCATTAGAGTAAGACAGAGTATAAAACTTACCAGATTAGTGCTTTATTCACGTTACAGAATACAGACATAAGAGTGATATAACAACTAATCATGGCGCGTATTTTTTTATGTCTCAATTTTCTTGAAGTGCGTGCGAGGACTTCCGATATACGTTCTATTGTTGTTTCAATGTTCATTATTTATTTTATGGAACAGTATAACTTCTAACGGCTTGTTTTTAGTTATGACCCGCCTTTTTTACCCTCGGTTCATTCCGTTTTTAGAACGACTTAATACACGTTGTTATATTCTCTGCACTAAGTTTGTACAAAGTCTGTTCAGTAGTCTTTATTCATAATCGTAATATACTATTGATAATATAAAAAAGAATCAACAATTTGATTGTTTGTTTGTTTGCATGTCTATTGTTGTGTGCGTCTGGATTATGATATTTATCTAAGTATGTATTTATTTATGTAAGTGTATCTAGTCTCTGGCACCAATTGGCTATGTGAAAAGCGAGTAGTGGCAGGCAGAAATTGGAAACAAATGCGGATGATCAGCTTTCAAGTCTTGATTGCAGTACAAAATCAAAGCAAAGAAATGGGCCATGACTGTTGTTGTGTTGTTAACTTTTTAACGTGTTGCGTTCTGACATGCTGGGCTAATACTAATTTATTGCCTTTTATCTCAATTTGTGGTTGGAAACTAATATTGTGTAATAGTTTCAAACCCGGTTTTTATTATCATATTAATTTTACAAACTATTGAATAAATTTCACTTAAATATACATACTATTTTAATCTTTGGTTTTATTCATATTTGCAAAGAAAACTAACAATGTTTACATTGTTATTATTTGACATCTTCCGCAAAAGTTGTAAACGCTACGCGTCGCCACCGTCGCGCATATAGCCAATAGTACAGGGTATCCAAGTTTGCGGTCAGGTGACTGTGTGTAAAAATGTCTATATATTTGTCGTGGGCTGAGAGATCGTTGGCCTTACCATCAACATCCATTCCGAATGATTGATTTAGTGATTGATGACATAGAGTAGTAAATGATTTGAATTTGTAAAGTTGTTTGTGCAGAAACGTCAGGAGTGTCAGTATATCTGTCATTCCTGGGTGTGGTCCGTCATTTTAGTCTGTGGCAAGTATCAAGCTATAAAAGGGCAAGAGTCTGTGAATTGTGGGGATTCAGAATTTAGTTGTTGAGCAGTACAGACCTAGAATCGGAACTCACCGCGTTTCTGGATACAACTATATCCATTATCATCCACGTTACCCTGACATATTTCTGGATTGTGATAGTGAATTATAGTGAAGGACTGTGCAAACTATCAATTGGTGCGTTTATTTCCGGGATCCAACCCATCCTTCAAAATGAATGAAGACACACGTGATCCAGATCAAGTACCACCAGTGCTCTCCCCGACATCAGAAGTGGGATATCCATCAGCTCGAAATCATGAAGAAGAGAAGGATGTACCACAATCAGATCCAGATGAAAAATGGCGTCTTATAATGGAACAACAGAACAAAAACTTCTTGGCATTGATTGAAGCTATGAGGACACCACAACCACAAGATACCATCCAGCTACCAGAATTTGATCCTGAAAAACACGGTGATGCGCGTGCATGGATAGCCACTGCAGACATGTGTATGATGGAGCAGAAACTACAAGGTGCATCGTTGATTATTGCGTTGAGCAAAAGCCTGAAAGGACAAGCCTCTATATGGCTATCTCAAGTAACTTTTCCAGGCATGCAATGGAATGATTTTAAAGAGCTATTCATAGCCAGATACGACAAACAGGAAACAGCTGCTGCATTTTTGATAAACTTGTGCAATAATCGCCCGCGAGAAGGAGATTCTCTAGCATCTTATGCTGCTACTATGCTGACTGCTCTGAATTCAAAGTGGAAGAATATGACCACAGAGCAAATAGCTATTTCAACTGTCCTTGCACATTTGTCACAATTTGCTGATTCACGTGTTCAACACTTGGCTTTTACGATGGAGATTCAAACTAGAAACAAATTGCAGCAAGAATTACAAGCCATGTCGTTTTTGAAAAGAAAAGCTAGCGAAGCCAGTGGACCGGAAGCAAAGTCACAAAAGATGTCAAGTGTACCAAATGCATCTGTGAAGTGCTATACTTGTGGCAAAATTGGACACAAATCTCTTCAGTGCAGATCAAGGCCTGGTATTTCTGCCAGTTCAATTCAAAATGGACCTGCTCGATCACTACCAGCTCCTCCACGTGCTACTTTTCTGCGACCGGACGTGACCTGCTTCAAGTGTCAAGGTGTGGGACACTTCGCGAAGAATTGCACGAGATCTGCAGCAAGTGAAACCAAGCTTAGTGGCACACAAGCTGCGGGAGCAGCAGTAGAGCGACGTGTGGACGTATGCGAGATTAGAGGACCAACGGGACAACTAATGCATAACGGTGAGCGTTTACCATTTTGTTATGACTCTGGAGCAGAATGTTCTTTGATGAAAGAAAGTATGATCAACAAATTTAAGGGTACAAGATTTAACGATACTATAACTATGAAAGGGATAGGGCAGGCGAGCGTCATGAGCACCTTGCAGGTTCTGGCTAGAGTGGAAATTGAAAACATCTGTTTGGAAATTTTGTTTCATGTTTTACCTGATAGATATCTTAGACATGACATCATGATTGGTAGAGAAATTCTCGAACATGGATTGGTTGCTCACATATCCGCTACTGAGGTTCATTTGTCTAGGGCCAAGAAAGTAAATGTCTTGGAAGTCAATCTTCAAAACAAGTGCAATGAAGTGCGTTTTGATAATATTGAAACGGATATTCCTGATGAGTATAAATCACAGTTAATTACTCTTTTAGAGCAGTTTAAAGATCATTTTATTAAGGGTATTCCTGATCACCGGGCGCAGACTGAGGCGATGCAGATTCGGTTGAAAGATCCCAATAAAACTGTCTGTCGTAGGCCTTATCGGTTGTCCACCGAGGAACGCTTGATAGTTCGAGAGAGAATCAACGAGCTGTTACAGGCAGGAGTGATCCGTCCGAGTTCTTCACCATTTGCAAGTCCTATTCTTCTAGTGACAAAGAAAGATGGTGATTACAGGTTGTGTGTTGACTATAGGGAGTTGAATGACAACACCATTCCTGATCGATTTCCCTTACCTTTGATATCGGACCAAATAGCTAGGTTACACAAGGGACTGTACTTTACAACGCTTGATATGGCTTCAGGCTTTCATCAAGTGCCCTTAGAAGCAAACTCAATTGAACGCACCGCCTTCGTAACACCGGAAGGACAATTTGAATTTCTTGCAATGCCATTTGGCTTGAGAAACGCAACTCCAGTTTTTCAAAGAGCCATCATTCGGGCTCTGGGTGATCTGGCTAACACATTCGCGGTTGTTTTTGTCGATGACGTTCTGATAGTTGCAACTAGTCCAGAAGAAGGAATTCAGCGTCTTTCCACAGTTCTAAAGATTCTTTCCGAGAAAGGTTTTTCTCTTAACGCCAAAAAATGCGTTTTTCTGAAACAAGAAGTCGAATATCTTGGGTATCTAATTCGCAAAGGAGAAATCAGACCGAATCCTAAAAAGATACAGGCATTAACAGCGTTGCCCCCACCTGAAACAGTGACGCAGTTGCGTCAATTTATTGGACTCGCGTCTTATTTTAGACAATTCGTGCCAAAGTTCTCACAACTGATGGCACCTCTATTTGCATTGACCTCCTCGAAGAACAAACTAGATTGGGAAACAAAACATGAATCAATCAGGCAGCAAATAATAACAGTACTAACGAATGAACCCGTGCTGATGATCTTTGACCCTGACTGTCCAGTTGAATTGCATACAGACGCAAGTGCGATTGGATACGGTGCAATTTTATTTCAAAGGAAAGACGGAAAGTTACATGTAGTTGGTTACTTCAGTAAACGTACCACTCCAGCAGAGTCCAAATACCACTCGTATGAATTGGAGACTCTCGCTGTGGTTAATGCTATTAAACATTTTCGGCACTTTCTTCATGGTCGCAAATTTCTAGTAGTCACAGACTGCAACGCTTTGCAATCTTCTCGCAAGAAATTGGACCTCACTCCACGTGTGCACAGATGGTGGGCATTTCTACAATCATTCGACTTTGATATTGTTCATGTGAGAGGTGAACGCATGAGTCATGCTGATTTCTTGTCTCGAAATCCTCTTCCATCTGACAGCAAACCATTGGTACGAGTTAACCCAAAGCGTGTAGATGTTGCTGAGTTGACAGGTAATTGGTTGGTAGCTGAACAACAACGAGATGAAGAAATCTCAAAGCTTATCAAAGACTTGAGTGAAAATACTTTGTCCTCTGATGTTGCCAGTAGCTATGAGTTACGCTCAGGTATTTTGCACAGGAAAATACAACGTAATGGTAGAACTCGCTGTCTTCCTATCCTGCCTAGAGCTCTTAGATGGTCTGTAATCAATAATACGCATGAGTCATTGATGCACTTAGGTTGGGAGAAAACTCTGGAAAAAGAATTCTCAGTACGATAAGCATAGATTTGATAGAAACAAAGCAAAACTGTCCAAGTTCTCCATAGGTGACTTTGTGTTATTGCAAAATGAGGAACGCAATCAAACAAAACTAGATGCGAAATACAAAGGACCATTTCAAGTAGTTGAAGTGTTGGAGGGTGACCGATATGTTCTGAAGGCACTGAACTCCAAAAGAACCTACAAGTATGCTCATGATCGCTTAAGAAAGATGCCTGAAAGTCACTTAGCTGAGTTAGAGTGCAATGATTCTAATAATGAGATAGATGATGTGGTGCCTGGGCACAGTGAGTAATTATAACATTGTGAAGCAAAGTTGTAGCGCTCAGTGACGTGGTGCTCTAGCTCGATGGAGGCGAAAGTACACGTTTCATAGATTGCTCGATTTAGGCAATGCTATGTTGATATTGTGTGTGGTGCTCTCGCTCGATTTAGGCGAAAGCACATGTTTCATAGATTGCTCGATGGAGGCAATGCTATGTTGATATTGTGTGTGGTGCTCTCGCTCGATTTAGGCGAAAGCACATGTTTCATAGATTGCTCGATGGAGGCAATGCTATGTTGATATTGTGTGTGGTGCTCTCGCTCGATTTAGGCGAAAGCACATGTTTCATAGATTGCTCGATGGAGGCAATGCTATGTCACTAATGTTATGCTGTAGCTCGATTTAGGCGAAAGCACAGTTATGTTTGAATGAATTGTTTGATGGAGGCAATATCTGGTGTGAGAAGTGCTGCTTAATTGAGGCACTACTCGTGTGATAATTTCCGATTACTGTGTTGCTAATACTACTGTGCATAGTATAATTTGTTAGTGCATTGTTACATTATTTCATAGTATAATGTACCTGGTACCTACAAATGCTCTGAGATCAAGACATTGTATTATTACGTGGAATTTAATGTACCAAGTTTGTAAAATAAATTTGTGCCATGGTAAGAGAGCGTTTCTTTGGTCAGAATGACCGAGATAATGTCATTATGATTCAGTCAATGAATTTCTTTTCAGACTCACACGAGGACGTGTGAAACTACAGGATGGCCGTGTCGTGGGCTGAGAGATCGTTGGCCTTACCATCAACATCCATTCCGAATGATTGATTTAGTGATTGATGACATAGAGTAGTAAATGATTTGAATTTGTAAAGTTGTTTGTGCAGAAACGTCAGGAGTGTCAGTATATCTGTCATTCCTGGGTGTGGTCCGTCATTTTAGTCTGTGGCAAGTATCAAGCTATAAAAGGGCAAGAGTCTGTGAATTGTGGGGATTCAGAATTTAGTTGTTGAGCAGTACAGACCTAGAATCGGAACTCACCGCGTTTCTGGATACAACTATATCCATTATCATCCACGTTACCCTGACATATTTCTGGATTGTGATAGTGAATTATAGTGAAGGACTGTGCAAACTATCAATTGGTGCGTTTATTTCCGGGATCCAACCCATCCTTCAAAATGAATGAAGACACACGTGATCCAGATCAAGTACCACCAGTGCTCTCCCCGACATCAGAAGTGGGATATCCATCAGCTCGAAATCATGAAGAAGAGAAGGATGTACCACAATCAGATCCAGATGAAAAATGGCGTCTTATAATGGAACAACAGAACAAAAACTTCTTGGCATTGATTGAAGCTATGAGGACACCACAACCACAAGATACCATCCAGCTACCAGAATTTGATCCTGAAAAACACGGTGATGCGCGTGCATGGATAGCCACTGCAGACATGTGTATGATGGAGCAGAAACTACAAGGTGCATCGTTGATTATTGCGTTGAGCAAAAGCCTGAAAGGACAAGCCTCTATATGGCTATCTCAAGTAACTTTTCCAGGCATGCAATGGAATGATTTTAAAGAGCTATTCATAGCCAGATACGACAAACAGGAAACAGCTGCTGCATTTTTGATAAACTTGTGCAATAATCGCCCGCGAGAAGGAGATTCTCTAGCATCTTATGCTGCTACTATGCTGACTGCTCTGAATTCAAAGTGGAAGAATATGACCACAGAGCAAATAGCTATTTCAACTGTCCTTGCACATTTGTCACAATTTGCTGATTCACGTGTTCAACACTTGGCTTTTACGATGGAGATTCAAACTAGAAACAAATTGCAGCAAGAATTACAAGCCATGTCGTTTTTGAAAAGAAAAGCTAGCGAAGCCAGTGGACCGGAAGCAAAGTCACAAAAGATGTCAAGTGTACCAAATGCATCTGTGAAGTGCTATACTTGTGGCAAAATTGGACACAAATCTCTTCAGTGCAGATCAAGGCCTGGTAT
This sequence comes from Conopomorpha cramerella, assembly GCA_012932125.1. Classification (NCBI taxonomy): domain Eukaryota; kingdom Metazoa; phylum Arthropoda; class Insecta; order Lepidoptera; family Gracillariidae; genus Conopomorpha; species Conopomorpha cramerella. The sequence continues at coordinate 9,537 of SJJU01010157.1, read as the reverse complement.
TTCTGCCAGTTCAATTCAAAATGGACCTGCTCGATCACAACCAGCTCCTCCACGTGCTACTTTTCTGCGACCGGACGTGACCTGCTTCAAGTGTCAAGGTGTGGGACACTTCGCGAAGAATTGCACGAGATCTGCAGCAAGTGAAACCAAGCCTAGTGGCACACAAGCTGCGGGAGCAGCAGTAGAGCGACGTGTGGACGTATGCGAGATTAGAGGACCAACGGGACAACTAATGCATAACGGTGAGCGTTTACCATTTTGTTATGACTCTGGAGCAGAATGTTCTTTGATGAAAGAAAGTATGATCAACAAATTTAAGGGTACCAGATTTAATGATACTATAACTATGAAAGGGATAGGGCAGGCGAGCGTCATGAGCACCTTGCAGGTTCTGGCTAGAGTGGAAATTGAAAACATCTGTTTGGAAATTTTGTTTCATGTTTTACCTGATAGATATCTTAGACATGACATCATGATTGGTAGAGAAATTCTCGAACATGGATTGGTTGCTCACATATCCGCTACTGAGGTTCATTTGTCTAGGGCCAAGAAAGTAAATGTCTTGGAAGTCAATCTTCAAAACAAGTGCAATGAAGTGCGTTTTGATAATATTGAAACGGATATTCCTGATGAGTATAAATCACAGTTAATTACTCTTTTAGAGCAGTTTAAAGATCATTTTATTAAGGGTATTCCTGATCACCGGGCGCAGACTGAGGCGATGCAGATTCGGTTGAAAGATCCCAATAAAACTGTCTGTCGTAGGCCTTATCGGTTGTCCACCGAGGAACGCTTGATAGTTCGAGAGAGAATCAACGAGCTGTTACAGGCAGGAGTGATCCGTCCGAGTTCTTCACCATTTGCAAGTCCTATTCTTCTAGTGACAAAGAAAGATGGTGATTACAGGTTGTGTGTTGACTATAGGGAGTTGAATGACAACACCATTCCTGATCGATTTCCCTTACCTTTGATATCGGACCAAATAGCTAGGTTACACAAGGGACTGTACTTTACAACGCTTGATATGGCTTCAGGCTTTCATCAAGTGCCCTTAGAAGCAAACTCAATTGAACGCACCGCCTTCGTAACACCGGAAGGACAATTTGAATTTCTTGCAATGCCATTTGGCTTGAGAAACGCAACTCCAGTTTTTCAAAGAGCCATCATTCGGGCTCTGGGTGATCTGGCTAACACATTCGCGGTTGTTTTTGTCGATGACGTTCTGATAGTTGCAACTAGTCCAGAAGAAGGAATTCAGCGTCTTTCCACAGTTCTAAAGATTCTTTCCGAGAAAGGTTTTTCTCTTAACGCCAAAAAATGCGTTTTTCTGAAACAAGAAGTCGAATATCTTGGGTATCTAATTCGCAAAGGAGAAATCAGACCGAATCCTAAAAAGATACAGGCATTAACAGCGTTGCCCCCACCTGAAACAGTGACGCAGTTGCGTCAATTTATTGGACTCGCGTCTTATTTTAGACAATTCGTGCCAAAGTTCTCACAACTGATGGCACCTCTATTTGCATTGACCTCCTCGAAGAACAAACTAGATTGGGAAACAAAACATGAATCAATCAGGCAGCAAATAATAACAGTACTAACGAATGAACCCGTGCTGATGATCTTTGACCCTGACTGTCCAGTTGAATTGCATACAGACGCAAGTGCGATTGGATACGGTGCAATTTTATTTCAAAGGAAAGACGGAAAGTTACATGTAGTTGGTTACTTCAGTAAACGTACCACTCCAGCAGAGTCCAAATACCACTCGTATGAATTGGAGACTCTCGCTGTGGTTAATGCTATTAAACATTTTCGGCACTTTCTTCATGGTCGCAAATTTCTAGTAGTCACAGACTGCAACGCTTTGCAATCTTCTCGCAAGAAATTGGACCTCACTCCACGTGTGCACAGATGGTGGGCATTTCTACAATCATTCGACTTTGATATTGTTCATGTGAGAGGTGAACGCATGAGTCATGCTGATTTCTTGTCTCGAAATCCTCTTCCATCTGACAGCAAACCATTGGTACGAGTTAACCCAAAGCGTGTAGATGTTGCTGAGTTGACAGGTAATTGGTTGGTAGCTGAACAACAACGAGATGAAGAAATCTCAAAGCTTATCAAAGACTTGAGTGAAAATACTTTGTCCTCTGATGTTGCCAGTAGCTATGAGTTACGCTCAGGTATTTTGCACAGGAAAATACAACGTAATGGTAGAACTCGCTGTCTTCCTATCCTGCCTAGAGCTCTTAGATGGTCTGTAATCAATAATACGCATGAGTCATTGATGCACTTAGGTTGGGAGAAAACTCTGGAAAAATTGTATGAGCTCTACTGGTTCGATCACATGTCGAAATACATGCGCAAGTTTGTAGATAATTGTGTCACCTGCAAATCTTCTAAAGGACGCTCGGGAAAAGTACAGGCTGAACTTCATCCCATTCCCAAAGTCGCGATTCCTTGGCACACTCTGCACATCGATGCCACTGGTAAACTGAGTGGCAAAAATGACAAAAAGGAGTACATTTTTGTAATCATTTGCGCATTCACGAAGTATGTTCTTCTCTATTATACCCCCAACATCGACTCTAACAATAGTATCAAGGCAGTCAAATATTCAACCAGCCTTTTCGGAGCACCTGTGAGAGTCATTGCTGATCAGGGTAGGTGTTTTGCGAGTCGTGAGTTCCGCGAGTTTTGCGAGTCTAGCAACATTCAACTGCATTTGGTAGCGACGGGTAGTAGTAGAGCAAATGGTCAAGTGGAACGTGTCATGAGCACTTTAAAAAACATGCTCACAGCAGTAGAGTCAAGTGATCGATCGTGGCAAGAGGCATTACCGGAAGTCCAGCTAGCCATTAATTGCACTCAAAATCGCGTAACAAGAGCAAGTCCCCTAGAACTGTTGATAGGGAGGGTAGCAAGACCTCTTGATCTTATTTCAGCTACAGATGAGGATCGGGTAGATATTGATCAAACTAGGACCATGGCCGTAGAAAACATGGAAAAGAATTCTCAGTACGATAAGCATAGATTTGATAGAAACAAAGCAAAACTGTCCAAGTTCTCCATAGGTGACTTTGTGTTATTGCAAAATGAGGAACGCAATCAAACAAAACTAGATGCGAAATACAAAGGACCATTTCAAGTAGTTGAAGTGTTGGAGGGTGACCGATATGTTCTGAAGGCACTGAACTCCAAAAGAACCTACAAGTATGCTCATGATCGCTTAAGAAAGATGCCTGAAAGTCACTTAGCTGAGTTAGAGTGCAATGATTCTAATAATGAGATAGATGATGTGGTGCCTGGGCACAGTGAGTAATTATAATATTGTGAAGCAAAGTTGTAGCGCTCAGTGACGTGGTGCTCTAGCTCGATGGAGGCGAAAGTACATGTTTTGTTTATAGATTGCTCGATTTAGGCAATGCTATGTTGATATTGTGTGTGGTGCTCTCGCTCGATTTAGGCGAAAGCACATGTTTCATAGATTGCTCGATGGAGGCAATGCTGTGTTGATATTGTGTGTGGTGCTCTCGCTCGATTTAGGCGAAAGCACATGTTTCATAGATTGCTCGATGGAGGCAATGCTATGTTGATATTGTGTGTGGTGCTCTCGCTCGATTTAGGCGAAAGCACATGTTTCATAGATTGCTCGATGGAGGCAATGCTATGTCACTAATGTTATGCTGTAGCTCGATTTAGGCGAAAGCACAGTTATGTTTGAATGAATTGCTTGATGGAGGCAATATCTGGTGTGAGAAGTGCTGCTTAATTGAGGCACTACTCGTGTGATAATTTCCGATTACTGTGTTGCTAATACTACTGTGTATAGTATAATTTGTTAGTGCATTGTTACATTATTTCATAGTATAATGTACCTAGTACCTACAAATGCTCTGAGATCAAGACATTGTATTATTACGTAGAATTTAATGTACCAAGTTTGTAAAATAAATTTGTACCATGGTATGAGAGCGTTTCTTTGGTCAGAATGACCGAGATAATGTCATTATGATTCAGTCAATGAATTTCTTTTCAGACTCACACGAGGACGTGTGAAACTACAGGATGGCCGTGTCGTGGGCTGAGAGATCGTTGGCCTTACCATCAACATCCATTCCGAATGATTGATTTAGTGATTGATGACATAGAGTAGTAAATGATTTGAATTTGTAAAGTTGTTTGTGCAGAAACGTCAGGAGTGTCAGTATATCTGTCATTCCTGGGTGTGGTCCGTCATTTTAGTCTGTGGCAAGTATCAAGCTATAAAAGGGCAAGAGTCTGTGAATTGTGGGGATTCAGAATTTAGTTGTTGAGCAGTACAGACCTAGAATCGGAACTCACCGCGTTTCTGGATACAACTATATCCATTATCATCCACGTTACCCTGACATATTTCTGGATTGTGATAGTGAATTATAGTGAAGGACTGTGCAAACTATCAATTGGTGCGTTTATTTCCGGGATCCAACCCATCCTTCAAAATGAATGAAGACACACGTGATCCAGATCAAGTACCACCAGTGCTATTTCTGGACATATATAGTGAAGGACTGTGCAAACTATCAATTGGTGCGTTTATTTCCGGGATCCAACCCATCCTTCAAAATGAATGAAGACACACGTGATCCAGATCAAGTACCACCAGTGCTCTCCCCGACATATTTATATTATTATTCATTAGATGCTACGAACTTTTAATATCAATAAAAATCACTAGACTTCATCATAAAAAGGTATTTCAAGATCACCTTGATACCACTTTGCACGCGGCCTTGGTAACTTTATGCCACTATCCTAATTCGCGTTGGAACTTTCGTCGATTTATCATCTCGCAACACGTTGTCAGTTATACAAACATACTAGTTGTTTCGTTGACAAGGGTTGAAATGACCATTTACGACAGCAGCGGACTATTTGGAACCGCAGTATGAAACAGAGATAGCATCTGATGAAGAGGCCATTTTGACCGCGAGTGAAATATCACACTCATATCCAGTAGTCGTTATTCATTCTTATTTATCAAGATGTGGAATGACTTGCCGGAGTCTGTGTTCCCTGCGCAGTATATTCTGAAGGTCTTCAAGTCACGGGTAAATAGGTACCTAATGAACCAAGTGTCATCGTAGACCACATCGCTGCTTAACATCAGGCAGGATGGTGGTCAAACGTGCTTGTTCAATAATGTCAAATGTGACAGGAACCTTTGGAGAGGTATTCATGATGTCAGGGTTATATTAATCCTGACCGCTGACGTTGGGGTTTTAACGGAAAAATAGTAAGGTTGTCCCTCTCCTCATAATCCCTTTCGCATAAGCCATATTATATCCTTTTGAATAATTTATATTCGTACTTTTTACACTACCATCATATATCGACTCCATTTACACTTACATTACGCCCATTACATTATCCGTTTTACTATCTTATCTCTATCTTTTGTCAATCGATTTGCGTCTATTCTCTACGTATGGTGTCATGACCGTTCTTACCTATCTATGGGAATGGTATAAAGTGTATGAATATGTAGTCCGACATTGACAATGTTTACTTGCCTTTCGTTATGCGAGTTAGCTCCCGATGCGTTCTTTCACAATAAGATCGTTGTATACATAGAAATGAATTATATTAGCTAAAGCCCCAAATTATGGGAGTCCAGTCTGCTCTTGCAATAGTAACTCTAACGCTATTCAATAGCTGTCTAAATGCAGCGGTATTGCTATTATCTTTATCTTTAAACGAGCAATTCTTGTATATATATATAATTGGAATCTCGGAAACGGCTGCACCGATTTTCATGAAATTTGGTATGGAGAGGGATTTGGGGGCGATAAATCGATCTAGCTAGGTTTAATTTTTAGAAAACATCTTTCCAACCGTGTTTTCGGGCATGAAAAATTGCTCTAATTGTTAATACGACTCTTACTGACATCTATTGTCGAGTAGTAATACTATGCTATACGTAGGATGGTGCGGGGGACGTTGGTTTTGAAGTAACTAGAGATGGGGTTATGAAAAAATCGAAGGAAAATAATCGATTTTTTTACTTCGAGCGAAGCTCGACCGCCCAGGTACTCTTTACTTAATATCCCCTGATCCGCTGAAGAAACAGACATTATATTACTTAATTTCTGCTTCAGAAAATATTGCGAACTACTATAGCAATAGTAAGTTGTTGTTCAGTTCTGTAATATCTGCGCGTCTACCCCCAAGAGAGACACGCGTGTTATTTATGTATGTAAGAATGTATTAACCAATAGGTAACCCATATGAATAGGATATATTTTATGAAATATAAAAATCCAAATTAAAACAAACATACTTCCTTTTATAAAAACGCACAAGAAATCTCTGTACAAGAAACTTACATTAAAGAATAAACATAAAAACACACAGTGGCGGAATGAATTCTGCGAATAAAAACACTGTACTCCTTTTCACCACACAATCATGGATAGGCAATATTGAACTGAACTAGATTCTAGTCTATATTGGTACATTTCACATCTCAACATAAAATGGTACAGTCGAGCTTAGTCAACGTTTCCACTAAAATGGAAATGTATACGTGTACTTTGAAAGTGAAGTGAAACACCCGACTCGTAAATCTTCCTTAGATCGTAATTTTATTGCGTTCAGTTCGAGACATCTGCGATCCTTTTGAAGTTGAAAATTGAAATCGGACCTACTTCAGTATGGGGTTTGACTTTCTCGGGACCGAAGAGATCGCCGCCCAAGGTTAGAGTGGTGTGAGGGTAACATTAAGGTGACGGCGTTAACCAGATCCACAAAATCCGAATCCTTCCAAAAAATATACATACAGTTTTGTCCATTATTAATAGCAGGATGAATAAAACTTTTGGTAAGTTTTGTCTCATAAAAATTAATAGTAAAAAGTTTTAAAACCCAGTTTTTGTTTAAATAGGCTTAAATTCGAGCTAAACTAAGCACTTAAGAAAGCTTTCATTTGTTAACCATAAGTGATAAAAAACCTCATATAGGTAACCATGCATTGTCATCCGAACTGAACGTGTATACAATAATTAAGCTCATCCGATAGAGGATATCTGCTTGAAAATTGAGATGCTATACGACCTGAACTAACAAACATGTATTGCAAGTTAAATAAAATCCTTTAAAAATACACGTCTCTGAATCACAATGCGGGGAAGAGGCACTTAGTTGCTAAGCAAATGCCCACGGTCTTTAATCATACCCACAACTTTTTCATTATTGAATACTTTATTGCAGTAAAAGTAGTGTTTAAAATAGTACAATGGGTGAACTTAATACCAAAGTATTTTCTACCAGTCGACCACACATGGGAGAACATAAGAGCGAGTCTGTATTATTAAATTGTACAAAACAATTAACATACTGGTACAAGGTACAGTTGTACACACATTAAACGTAATTCAATATAAATTAATACAGGGCATATTTTATAGATACATTTACTTTATTTTGAAGACAGATACGAGGTACAGAGATATTCAAAAGACAACAAAGATATTAGTATAAAATATAAAATTACACGTATTTACAAAAGAAAACGATTTGCGCTTTACCTTACAGTTTCCTCTACGCTTATTACTATTGGACTCTGTTTAATCCTTTGGGGGTGAATCCGGTGTAAAATATAGCTCGTATTTTGTAATAGGTAGTCACAAAATTACAGCCCCGTGCGCCCAATTTCAACGGAATGAGCGTATTCAACGTTCCTTTTTCAATTTCTGTCACGTTTTACTTTTATATGTCTATTTAAATTAAAAGTCCTCCAGTCATCGGAGTCGGTATTTCGGGCACTAACTTTTATTACCCACTTAGAAAAAGGGTCAGTCAGTAATTTATAATAGGTTTTTTTTTTGTTTTATTGTCTCTTGCTGATCTCGGACGTAAAAAGGTATGATACTATTTTTACCCTTCAAACGGACGTAAAAGACGACATGATGGAAAGACTATCGACTGATGAGCTAGTCACTAATGACCTTAAAATAATGTTCTAAATTCCAATTGTCAAGGTCGATGTTAAACTAGGAGGCTGAATTAGCGAGTTTAAGTCAAAATAATAATTTAAAACCAGTAAGCTCCGTCATCAAAGGACCCCGCACAAAATGTTCGAAAAAAGCCTTTCGGTCGATTTGGCTGAAACTTTGTGGAAATATAGCCTATAACACTCTAATTAACTGTGCAAAGTTTTAGCTTCAAATAATGACCCGTTTTTCAAATATAGCACTTTGAAACTTGTAATAGTCATGCATCACCTTATCTTTTCTACAAAGTAGTTAGAGCAAATCTGATTCAAATCAAACGTATATAACGTCGAAAGCGACGAAGACCCTATCTTAGACTAATCTTATTACTGCACATGTAAAAGTGGGGCGAGAACGCTCGGTGCATGCGGTCACGTGACAGCAATCTTATGGTGTTTTGGCTTTGCCCGTTACCAGGATGTGAAGTATCCGTCATTAACAGCGCTGGAAGCAATATGTAATGTCTGTGATAGCTTCTATTCTACAATTTGTATGAATTTAATGAAGTTTTGTGTAGACGAAGTTTATAGCAAATTAAATAATCTTGACGAAAATTTAATACTTACATAGATCTCTTTCTAGGTCAGTCACACATCTGTACCTAATAATATGACAAAGGAATGATTTGATTGTTTGAATTTATGAAATATGCCTTTACCGTTGGAAAGCTACACTATACTCAGGTATCGTAACTATATTGTATTAAAAACGTAAACGTATATTTAAGAATATTTAGTTATCGAAAAACTGAAAATACGCCTTTGAACTTACGGGTCCTCTAACTAGTAACAAATAGAAGTACTTTGAAATTTCGTCGAAACTTTGTGCTTGTCTAAACCTACTGTGGCAGTGGCTTTGAAGTGTCACCCTCTTCCTTGTTGAACTTTTCGAAGGCCGTGGCTTATGGTGAATGTCAAAATGTCAGTGATATATTGTTATGATAGGTACTTTGAAACTGGCAACATGGAAATTGTTCTGGAAATTATAAAGTTACGCGTGAATTCTACAGTTTGTGGAAACTTTCATATACCTAAAAGTTTTCAAGGAAAGTTTGTTTAAATGTTGCACTTCGTTAATATACTGTCCTAGTAATATTATAAAACCCGAAAGTTTGGATGATATTTGTATGTTTGCTCTCTCACGCATAAACTGCTGGACGGATATAATGGAACATTATTTTTGTAATGGAATCGGAATGACACAGGCTACATTATTTATGAACTTTCCTCAAGTGTAGAGATTGTGTGTGTAACTGAAGTTACGCAGATGAAATCGCGGTGTGTCTACTAGTCTATTATACAATTATTTGGATGGTATTACTTTTTTATCAAATGTCTCAATAAAAATTCCCACAAATTATCGACTATAATCAATTCAATTGAATATTACAAATAGCGTTAACTATGCTTAATCCCGCAAAAATACCCAAAATGCTTTTTCGTGCATTACACGCGACGCCCACGTACAGGCAAATGCGGAAAATGCAAAGCAAGAATAAATAATA
>SJJU01010156.1:0-10382 GCA_012932125.1 Conopomorpha cramerella | reverse complement strand
AGTGTTTTTTGATATACAGTAGTCGCGCCCGCCTTCCGACCGACGTTTGTAATACGATATGCGCAGGCGTCTTCCATGTAGGGATCTTATGCCAGTTAGCCAATCAGGAGGCGGATTGACTGCTCTGACGCATGTGCTAGGCATTATATGATGTTACCGCGAGGGCTTGGCCGTGATTGCTGAAAATATTTACGTTTGTTAATCCTAATATTATAAAGACCAAAGTTTCTTTGTATCGATAGATGGATGTTTGTTAATCTTTCACGCGAAAACCACTGAACGGGTTTTAATTATTTTTTTTCAGTAATGTGGCGTATACGCCGGAGTAACACATTTGCATACTTACTATAATGTATTAAGAAATTCCCACAGGAATGGGATAGGCTTTGGGTTACAACGCCGAAGTACAGCTAGTTTTAAGATGAAGTAAAAGTACCGAGTATCATTTTAATAAAACCACGACCTTTTTATTGTGAAGAGATAATAATGATGATTGGATTACCTAGTGATGAACACTTTCGTTCAACAGTTCGACTTATTCCGATTATCCACCCTGGAAAATTTACTCTAGGGCAGATATTCGAAAAATTCGCGCTCAATAATCTACCCTGCCATAAAATTTAAAATTTAACTATTTCCCGGACAGTAAACGCCTATAGGTGTCATAATAATAAAACATCTATTGTGTCTATTTTACTGTCCGCCAATGTAAATTTTATACTACGTTGTGGTCACCGATTTATCAATAGTGTAACACATTTCATTTAGCCATACCACGAACGACCGTACGTACTGGCCAGTTACAAATACTTACTAATATTATAAATCGGAAAGTGAGTTTGTTTGTTTGTTCAGCTTTCAAGCCATAACTACTGAACCGATTTCTTTGAAATTTTGCATACGTAAAGTTAGAAGTCCGGAATAAATAATAGGGTACTTTTTATTCCGGAAAAATTGATATTCCCGAGGGAAATTTAGATTTTTCCGTAGGAATGATATGTTTTCTTATAGTTGTCCTTTATACCACAATACAACCGAAGTCCACGCGGGCGAAGCCACGAGCGGAAAGCTAGCAATACAATAAAAAAACGTAAGTAAATACAAAATTCTAACAATAAAATAATAAATTAAATTGATTGTCTTTTTTTTCCTTCTTTTGCTATTCCTTTCTGTTTTTCCATGTGGTAATATTGTTAACAATCAAAAATATCTATCTACCTTCATAGTGCGAACCGCCAGGATGTGGAATGACTTGCCGTGTTTCCTGCGCAGTACAGTCTAAAGGTCTTCAAGTCGCGGATGAATATGTACCTAATGAACACTAGTATGCTCCATTGTAGACCACAACGCTGCTTAACATCAGGTAGGATGGTTGTAAAACGCTTGTTCATTGCGTTAAAAAAATATATTCATTTATTTTTAAAACGACATTACCCACAATTGTTTTTCTTCATACAAATGATTACTAATACATCTATGATCGGTTCAATAATGATACCAACGCAATTTAAAAAAAAGAGGCGGAAGTTCTACGCACCTTCCTGACCTTGAATGTACATGATAAATGTTGTTTTGTTTTACCTTGCATGTTTTATTGTCAAAATACATTTACCTGAATGATATTATTCGATATTTTATTTCATTTGCCTTATGTTATTTGAGAAGCCGAAAACTGATCACAGTGGCGTGCAGTCATCATCATCATCATCAGCCCATACTTGTCCCCTGCTGGACATAGGCCTCTCCAATTGCACGCCACTGTGATCTGTTTTCGCCTTCTCGCATCCAGCTTCTGCCAGCCATCTTGCGTATATCATCAGTCCACCTTGCCTGAGGGCGTCCTACACTCCGTGTGCCGAGACGCGATCTCCACTCGAGAACTCGTTTTCCCCAACGGTCATCGGTTCTACGGCTAATATGGCCGTGCAATTGGAGAGACCTATGTCCAGCAGTGGACAAGTATGGGCCGATGATGATGATGATGATGATGATGTTATTTTAACTGAGCAATGGTCTTAGAAACCCTGTTGAACTCGTGAATATGAACAACTTTTACTATGGCGACAATGCTGGGAAAGAGTAAAAAAAAGAGATAATGCTTTAGAAAACCGAAATAATCTGACTGTCTCTTTCTAAGAGTCTACGTGCATTATTTATTTGCGGGTTCGATATATACTAGATCTTTCAAACTGAATTTACCTATGCACACAGATCCAAAAACACTAGGGGCCTTACCAATAATTTTATTATTTCTGCTCTACATTAATGATTTACCTAAATGCATACAAAACTCATGTACAATTTTTGCCGATGATACATCTGTCATATTATCATGTGACAACGAATCAACTCTACATGAAAAACTATATAGTACCCTTGCATCACTTTCCTCCTGGCTATCTGATCATAACTTAGAAATTAACTTTAAGAAAACAAAAATTATACAATTCAGACCTTACCAAAGAAAACCATTAAAAATATCATTCACGTTTAATAGTAACAAAATAGACTGCGTAGACAAATTCACGCTATTAGGAATTTAAATAGATGCCAACCTCAATTGGAAGGCACACATCAACACACTCTCATTAAAATTATCAAGATTCAGCTATGCACTCTACCACCTAAAAAGAACTACCGATTTCGATACAGCCAAAACTGCTTATTATGCATATGCCCATAGTCGGCTGCTATACGGGATACTGTTGTGGGGTAATTCATCTGATATCAACAAAATATTTGTCGCCCAAAAAAGACTAATTAGAATACTTGCTAATATTGATTCCGAAACAAGCTGCAGACCCTTCTTCAAACAGTATAACATACTCACGGTTACCTCATTATACATCATGGAGGTTTCCCTCTTTGTTAAAAAACATCCTGATCTTTTCCCAGTATACTCCAGGGCATCTAACTTAAGGCCTAGAACCAAGCTTGCACTTCCATTCACTCAGATGCATCTAGTCAGTTCCGCTCCTTTTAGTATGTGTGTGAAAATATTCAATAAGTTACCAGTCCAAATACAAATAGAAGACAACCTATTTAAGTTTAAAAAAATAATAAAAAATTCCTTATAAAAAATTGTTATTATAACCTGAAAGAATTTATAAACTGTTAATAATATAAGATTCCATTTTATTTAACTAGAATTTAATTTACTAATAATATAATTTACTAATATTATAGTCTAATTGAAATGTTATTCATAAGATTAAGTAGATAATATAGTATTAATTTTAATCTTAAGTATTTACCATTTTGCTGTGCCCTTACAGGGTTTCATGACTGAACCTATAATTATGTAAGAACCATTGTACTCATGAATGCAATAAATTATTATGATTATGATTATTATGAATTTCAGCATGATGTATAAAATGAATGTGTAATATTACTACTAAACGATACAGAACCTTCAAATATATTGAGAAGAGCCATTTTCAAACGGACAAAACTTTTCATATATTCTACTACTTTCAAAATTTGGCCTACTAATCCTGATCACTGACTACTAAACAAGGATGAGAGCTTCAGTTACAAAGAGGTGCCTCCTCGATTATTGTGAAAATTTAAAAAATACACACATTTCGCATTTTTGACCACGTGATTCAAGTGATCATAGCCCTTCTTGTATTCCACATTCAATTTCTGTGCTTATCTCTAACAAAAACAGTACCTAGCGTAAATAACCCCTAACAGCTTTGAAAGCACCTTGCTTTCAACTGAATAATCTTGTCTTAAAATCTTTCGGGGACATGTTGTCATAAAATCTTTTGTGGTCTCCTTGTCCACGGCAGTCTTTTGTTTTATAGCACTGTCCCTGTAATTTCTGGGTCACGGCTGGTAATAAAGGTATGGAAATGAGTAGTCGGTTCTGTTAACAACTAAGGAAGTAAAGTCAGCTTAAACTGGTCTCCCTTCTTGGAGTTCTAATACACAACCCTAGTTTAAGTTGAAACTGATAATGTACAGGTCTACTTGTCCACGGCTGCACCTTTACGCGTTAATCAGAGTGATGGAAATGGGGCACCATTACATTGTGCATATTTAAAAAAAAACCTTGGATTTAGTGGCTCAGGCTGTGTCGGATGCCCTGGAAATAACGCGCGATGTCATGTGAGTTAGTGATTGCGCGAGTCCTAAATAACTCACTCCTGGTTATAGTAAATATAGTTCACACCTTTGAATCCCAAGGCGAATAGTAAGAGGCACTTGCTAAGCAAATGACCACTGTATTTAACCCAACGTTACAGGAGATGAGCTCGTTCCCGGTTAGCCCCATGATTAATCCCACCACCACCCAAGCCCTACCTGCCTCTCGGCGTACGGGCCATTCTCTGGAGACGTGTGCGTCTACTTGCTTTAGTCTCTTTTCAACGCACACGTTTTCTTGACTCCATACAAAATATCTTTGTCCATCCCTGTTTTGTTGCCAACTCTCTCCCTTCTGGGGCATAGCCCCATGATTAAAGGGAAATGAAAAACAATACGGCGCGTTGTCTGCCACAGATAGATGTGTATAAATATTATGTAGAAAAGCAAAAAAGATCATGAACTCCTCTCAAAGCACCTTAAAATACCGCGACATGTGCCACCACCAGCCCAACGATTCCCGTCGTGGGGGTCGAAAGAGACGACCGACTGAATTCTCCAGAGGACGGGCAGTAGCGCTCTCTATGAGTTAAACCACAACACCACTGCCATCGCCAACTCTGCCAAGCGTGGCGATTATTAGCATTTCCCCCCAAATGATTATGGAAATTATTGGCAGGCCCTCGTCCAGCAGTGGTCGATATGTGGCTGATGATGACCACAGGTACTTACGTATTATCCTTTAGGTGCTTAGGTACATAGTCGTAGAGATTCGTCTCGGCGATGCAACTTTTGGTTATTTTGCCTATTATCCTTGTTTTCCGTTCCTGTTTTGTAGTAAACAGAACTATTAATATGACTTTCATTTACTTGAAAGTAGATAAGTAGAGGAGAACATACTATATATTTAGGTAGGAGTTAACTGGTCTCAACCGCAATTTGTCCGATCTTGTGAGAAATTCAGTTCATCTATATATCTATACCAATATTATAAAAAGGAATGGTTTGTATATTTTATTTTTATATTGTTTGAATTGAATAGGCTCCGAACTGGGCAGATTCTAAAAAAATATTTCACTGTTGGAAAGCTACATCATTCTTGAGTAACGTAGGCTGTATTTTATCCCCAAATTCCGACGGGAACGAAAAAACGCGAGTATCACCGCGTGGTACAGCTAGTATTATATTAATACAAAGTCCTGACAGTATCATTCATCACAGGCGCAGCCCAAAGCCTTAACCCTAGAAAGATGAAATTTGGAGCAGGGGTTCTTTTTATAAATAACTAGGAGACGCCCCGCGATTTCATTCGCGTAGTTTCAGTATTTCATACAAACTATAACACCCTCTATACAGCTCCACGTCTCACAGGATCGGGATAAAAAGTATCCTATGTCCGTCTCCCGGTTCTAAGCTACCTCCCCACCAATTTTCAACCAAATCGGTTCAGCCGTTCTTGAGTTATAAATGGTGTAACTAACACTTTTCTTTTATATAATAGATAAGACAAGCCGATTAACTATCTATAGTCTTATATGATGTGGAGCCTATTTTATTAGACAGATCAGCACTGCCTATTAGTTATTTAAAACAAACAGTTATTTGAAACAAATGTTAAAAACTAAAAGCTTATAATAGGCGAAAAACTCAATTAGTTTTTCTTGAAGCGCGCACAGACATTGAATTTAAGTTTTTGAACGGGCGCGAATATTATAAAAAATAAGACTTTTTTACTTAAATACTACCTATGCGCTAAATTGGAATAAAAACTACTAAGGAGTAATTCTCGGTGGCAGCGAGGAGAGCCAATATAGATGCCATGATAGATTCAGAACCGTTGCATCTGTCCTTTTCACATTGGCCGCAGTAATCAATCTTCTGCTTGCTTGAAACATGGGAAACTATACTATAATATTGTACTCCGCTGTCTCTATCCTCCGCGCCCTTGAGTGGAGGGGCCGCAGAGGAATGGAGTGTCAGTAATGCGGTGCGCTGCGCTACCTATCTTCGGCCGGAGGAAGGGAGGAAGATGACGGACCCCAATAAATCTGGGTCCGACGCCGGCGGGACAGTCGGGTTGTGACCGTCCCACCGCCCTGTAGTTTCGGACGTATAGAATAGAATAGGACTACGGTATGACCTGCCTAGCGTATAAGGGGTCCTAAAAGGGGTCCTTGGGGTCGTGGGTGTTGGAGTAGGGTTCCCGAGACCTGTTTGGACGGCCCCGAGAAGGGCGGCGGTTACCCTATGGCCTGGTAACCGCCGCCGGCGAAGGAGGTCGATGGGGCAGATACACCACCGTCTGCCCCGAGCCGGAGTTCGACTGTCCCGACGCAATGCCTTCGGGTATCGGTGCGCGCCTTGCTTGTGACACGGAGGTCACCGTGGGGGTTTAGTCGGTAAGAGTCCGACACTACCCCGTTCGCTGTCCCCATGGCGGAGGGGTGTTTATGAGGATTCCCTCACGTAAATAAAGCATCGCAAGCAAGCGTCCGCAATCGTCGAGAAACCTGATATGTACATCTTTCTGTAAAGGGAAATTACTTGAAAACCCACTGACAGCACAAAATAGTTCCTTCTAATGTTCTGAGATGTCGTTAGTATCGCAAGACGACATCACAATTAATCACTAGATTAACTACGGTCTTGTCAATGTTCGTACCTATTTTAGCGTTTCTTAAAATTAGTTTTCTTAATTGAAGTTGTCTGGCTGGTTTCGATTGAAACAATGAGAAACTTTGTAAATTACTGCCTAGTAGAGGTAAGTGAAAGTTAGCAAGCCGTAGTGCCTCGTTAAAACAAAAAATACTGGCGGCTATTCTAACACCATCCAGTGGTGGATTTTAGAATTAAAGCTCGATAATTCCATTAGCTCCAAGACAAATGTAAATAAATAAAATTTAGCACTGTACTAAATTTTATGATAGTTATTATAGACGGGCCCGTTGGTGTAGTGGTCAGCATGTCTGCCTCTGCTCCGTAGTAGGGTTGTGGATTCGATTCCCACCGCTGACAGGTGGGATGAGCTTTTAAGTACTTGTTGGATGTGTCTGGGTGTTTTATTTATAAAAGTACGTATTTAAATGAAAAAAATAATATAAGTAAATATATCTCGTTTTCTGACTTCCATAACACAAGTGCTTTAGCTACTTACATGGGATGAAGGCAATGTGTGTGTTGTTGTAAAAAAAAATATCCAGTCCGGTAAATCAAAAACAATCACGAGTATGCGACCCCGGCCCCTCGAGCTATCGTCAGCACAAGCCTTGTCCTTCCGTGCTGCGATATCATTACCCTTATTGCTCCTCTCAACTCCAGGTACTTCCTTTCCTCACAACCTGATCCTACATCCCATTCCGCCAATCCTTGGTCTGTCACGCCTATGGATGCATGACCAGGGGTGAGCCTGGTCGTAAGCATGACGCAACGTCCCGGATACCTGGTGACCTCCGGGCACTAATAAGCCTTGCCACATCACGCAGGGCTCTGATGTGGTCGACCTTTTCTGTCCCTAGTGATTCGTGGGACCGTGGCGAAAATGGAATATACCAGCCCAATTCATTAGTAGCGGGCGACGAGGCTCGCCACCCGTCACGTCAGGTCTCTCGGAAAGGCTTGCGTGAGGCTCGATTTGCCACGCTGAATGTTTGTGGAGGATTGGACAGTAAGATTGATGAAGTATGCAAGGTGATGAATGATAAGAATATGGACGAAAGAGATTTATACGGGTGATGTAATGGGCCGGGTGAGTAAAGTCGCTCCAGAAGAATATACGTGGACCAGATTGGTGATGTCTTGGCGGAAGGTGGCGTGAAAAATACTCAAAACCGGAGGTCATATATGAATATAGATATGTAGACCGTGACAAAAAGAGATCTATAGTCTCTGCCTACCCCTCTGGAAGACAGGCGTGACGTGTATGTATGTTAAGTTTTATGTATAAGTTTTATGCAAGTATGGATGGTTTGTCTGATCATAAATAAGGAATAGTTATAAAACTTCCTCATTAAAAATAAATCCTATTCTATACTGCGTTTAAAAGGATACCGAGCAATGGTCTTAGAAACGTTGTTGGGCTCATCGTTATGAACAACTTTTACTATGCCGGCGATGTGGGGAAACGCAAAAAAAATGTTCATCTCCATACAACATTTTTACATTGGGAGACGACATTTTGTATGGGGATTGAAAAATATTTTTATTCCTCACATTTTCGTCATAGTAAAAGTTCTTCATATTGACATACAGAGTTACAGTGGTATACTGAAAAAAGGTTATTTATTCCATGAGATAAACATGTAATATTTTTAATTAGAACTTAGTAAAATTAACTTATTACATCAAGCAAACTATCCCGCTTTAGCTACGCGCTGTACCAGCTGAAACGGTTTACTGTTATCGAAACTGCTTTGCGTACTTCGCCTACGCTCACTCATGGCTGCTGTATAGGAATATGCTGTGGTTGCCCCACAGGATACTTATCACCCATTAATTAAATTGTTTTTGGTACAAAAACGACTGATAAGAATTCTTGCGAGATTCGAGAAGAACCACCTGTACTCTTGAACCACGTATAGGGACAGACAGCGGGAGGTGACTTTATTGATACACTTAATATTAGCGTAGTTTTGTTTGTTGAATCCATTCTTACCACACGACACGGAATTACACACGAAGCAGACACGATTCAAACAGAGCAGAGCTTTTTCTTTCAAACGGATGATTTACATACCATTGGAATCCCATACATGTTTTCGAATAACTAAATATTGTTCACCGGGTATATAGGCGCGAATATAATCAAATTCTTACCACACGACGCGGAATTACACACGAAGCAGACACGATTCAAACAGAGCAGAGCTTTTTCTTTCAAACGGATGATTTACATACCATTGGAGTCCTGTACATGTTTTTGAATAAATCAATATAGTTCACCGGGTATATAGGCGCGAATATAATCAAAGATAAGCTCGAGCTTACCTTTGTTATTTTACGTTACGTTAGTATTATACTCGACGATATGAGTTATAATGTCTGTGCGCGTTTCATTAAAAAATGTTTTCGAATGCTCAATTCACCGCAGATCGCAATTCTTAAACACGTTATTCATTTAGTTTTGTTCATATGTTAATGTTATTTATTTTATTTTATACTAGTGGACGCCCCGAGATTTCATTTGCGTAGTTTCAGTATTTCATGCAAACTATAACACCCTCTATATAGCGACGCGACCAACAGGATCGGGGTAAAAAGTATCCTATGTCCGCCTCCCGGTTCTAAGCTACCTCCCCACCTATTTTCAACCAAATCGGTTCAGCCGTTCTTGAGTTATAAGTGGAGTAACTAACACGACTTTCTTTTATATTTATAGACTAGTGGACGCCCCACGATTTCATTCGCGTAGTTTCAGTATGAATGTTTCATACAAACCATAACATCCTCTATACAGCGAGGAGTCCCACAGGAACTGGATGAAAAGTATTCTATGTCCATCTCCTGGTACTAAACTACGTCTCCACCAATTTTCAGCCAAATCAGTTCAGCCGTTCTTGAGTTATAAATGGAGTAACTAACACGACCTTCTTTTATATATGTAGAAGACTAGGTGTCCCGGCAAACATTTGTTTTGCCATAGGAAGTCGCCTTTGTACCCCGTGTATTGGATGAAATACACCTTTTAAACCTTCCCTGGACGTCCGCGAATAATTCAAGACCAAAAATAGCCAAATTCGTCCAGTCGTTCTCTAGTTTTAGCCAGACTAACGATTCATTTTTATATATAAGATATAAGGCACTTCATTTCATTTTTATATATAAGATATAAGGCACATCAACAATATAAACACAATGTACTATGTAAACAGTCAATAAAAAATAAATCTAGTGCTTACGTTAATTACGCACGACACTCAAATCTTACATGCTAAATAATATCATCAACAGCCACATCCAGCAACAGTCCTCCGCATTCACCCGTGGTGCTCTCCCGAAAGGCAATTTGTGCCTCGATTGTAATAATGCTGTCTCCCACTATTTAGATTAAGGAAGTCAAAAAAAAATCATATGTATGCATTGCAATGCAGTGCATATATGTATTTTTTCTTCTTATTTCTATACCGTCTTTAGTTTAATAACTATGTGGGATCCAACACAGAAGGCTAGGCCCCCCGGGATCTAGCCCAGTCGTCACTGATTGAGCTCTTGTCTATTCTGGATACCGCTGTAGATCCTGGCTCTAACAGGAATCACAGTGGTGGGAAAGTGGGTGGGAATATCCCGGAAAAAAA